>OX155961.1:35237154-35239654 GCA_944548615.1 Micropterix aruncella
CATTGCATGAATCTTGAACAAACTCCCATATTGTTATAAGAAAGTCAGGTGTTCCTGTCATGATATTGAACCTACGCGATATTGCATTGTAATTTTCTTCAAAAATTTGAATATTAACACTCGCATTATCGGTTTTTAACGATTTAATATCGGTTTTCAGCCTAATCAAGGATTTATATATATCACTTTCCCATTCAGGTTTAAACTCGCAAGCGGTCGCCGGCTCTATTTGAATTAATGATTTTAAAATTTCTCTATTTTTCTCTACCGTATCTTTGGGAACTTCACCCCGTATTATAATTTCGAAATCCAGTTCTGCTTTGCGTAAAAGTTTAATTTTTAACGACATTTTTGGTGGTGTTACGTTCGACACTTATAAAAGGCAATTACTCCCTGAAAGGAAACCCACCAAGCTAGGAGAACGAAAAACGACTCACCCAATGCAGACTGTCGAATCGACTTGAAGGAACCTATCTGGAAAAAGAGGAACGGAAGGAATATTTTATTGTACCATAATACCCTTGCTGTAATTCGATTGCATGTAATTATATTTAATTATACTGTATATAGTTTGTAGAAAATAGAATAGAATATGTTGTAGAATTAGCCTTTAAAATAGGATTACTTTTGCTGTGCGTAGTTTATAATTTGATTATTTGTAAAAATTAGAATGTAGAAAAATAGATTTGTAAAAGATTAGATTAGATTTGATTTGATTAGTTAGTCTACCACTCCTGAGATTGACCGATCATGAAATACTTAAACACGTTGTAGGCGCCAATTGTGACCGACACGATTTCTCGGTACTTAGGATACCTAGAAATCGATGTGGTCGCTTGTTTGTAGAAACTAAAATTATAAAGAAAACATTAAATCACTTGAACGATGACATTTAATTAGTAAAAGGCAGATAACAATAAGAAAATATGAATTTTAAAGAACTCTAGAAGTGAAATCTATATTTACAACTATAATATTTGATTAAAAACTTTGAAAACAATTAAAAACTTTGGTACGATTTACGCCGTTATCGTATCGTACGGTACGGCGGCGCTGGCGATCGACCAACCCGGCTCGGGCTGATCTTCAGGAAAGCTGGAATGGGCGTATTCTTGATTTCTGGAGTTCTTCAGCTGTACCCTTGTACCCCGACCGGCTGGAACGGTTGAATTCGGAAGTACTCTTCAAAACGGCTGGAACGATTGAAGTAGGCAAGGCTCCCAGAAGTTTGCCCCGTGGAAATTCTCCCCGTGGAAGTTCCTGAAATTATCCTCCACTTAGACTAGGGATTCAGGTGTTGGGGTAGGAGCGAATAAGGGAAGCAGAGACGGCACCCTGCGTTCCGAGGAAATCGAATCTCGCTCCCCCAACTCAGCCAGATAAACCCTTCAAGAAGCAATACCAAGATATAATTATCGAACGTACTCACCGAGAAATATAATGTCTAACACAACAGAGAATGAAGACCAACTCGGAACTTCCACTAACTAGCGCCACGGCTCCGATTTAAAATGCCCGGAAAACGAGTTTTTGGCGCTTCATATAGGCTCATATCAAATGTTCCAGAATTTTCTAGTTCATACTGGAACAATCGATCATATCCGGTTCACCGTTTGCTGAGTATAAATTGTGTAGCTAATTTCTAAATTTTATTAATTTAATAAAGAAGTCAAAACCGAGATTAATTTTATTATAAAAACCTTTTTGAATTTATTTATCCCAAAATTCAATACAAGGACAGGACCACCTTGACTCTATGTCGTAAAATGGTTACTTTATTAGAAATAAGTATTTTATAAAAATAAAAATTGCTGTTTTAAAATATTCAATGTTTTATTTATTTTGCATTTTAATAACCCAATCCCATAGCAATTTATCGCATAAATTATAATAAATTATTAAATATTAAGTCGCTGATTTCGACTCTTGCGGTTGGTAGACGAAATTCGGTTGTATGGAATTGGCAAAACTGCATATATGTCAAACGATCGGTGTCAGTGTCGTGAAACAACAACAATGGCGAGGATTGGGACTCAACACGCGATAAATTATGGAAATTCTGTATTTAATTTACAGAAATCGCGTGACATAAAAATTGCTGTTTTAAAATATTCAATGTTTTATTTATTTTGCATTTTAATAACCCAATCCCATAGCAATTTATCGCATAAATTATAATAAATTATTAAATATTAAGTCGCTGATTTCGACTCTTGCGGTTGGTAGACGAAATTCGGTTGTATGGAATTGGCAAAACTGCATATATGTCAAACGATCGGTGTCAGTGTCGTGAAACAACAACAATGGCGAGGATTGGGACTCAACACGCGATAAATTATGGAAATTCTGTATTTAATTTACAGAAATCGCGTGACAATATATATATATATATATATTTATATATATATATATATATATATATATATATATATATATATATATATATATATATATATATATATATATATATATATATATATATATATATATATATATATAT
>OX155961.1:35244654-35295981 GCA_944548615.1 Micropterix aruncella
AAACTGGGGCAGTAAGTTTACGCTTTTAAAGAATAGTAAAAGGGATAACAACTCAAAATAAAAATACATAAATGACAAAAAAAAATAATACGTGTGGCACTCGGGGACTGCCACGGTAAAGCTATTGCATAGCATTTTTAACAACTTATGCAATTATAATTATTTATTTATTTTATTTTTTCTGATATTAGATAACTGCGCTCTATCGGAAAACGTCGAAATTATTCCGAATCATTTGCGGCTGCGGAAGCAAATGATTCGGAATAATTTAAACGTCTTTCGATAGAGCGCCGCGCACGAATCTTTTATTCAATAAAGCAAAAAAACCGAATTATTCGAACAAATTCGTAGATAAAAAGATAGATAATTAAATTATCTTTAAAATGGTGCAGGTTTCATAATAATACGCCATATAGTATTTGCGTAGTAGTCGTTTTTGTGTTCGGTTAGACCTAATTTCACAAATTAATTACACTATGTAATATAAACAAAATCTAAAATATTCAAAGCTAAGAATATTAGGAAAATGTTCTTGTTTAACATATATTTTTTTCGAATCGTAAGCAGTACTCATTTAGACGTAATTATCAGTTTAAAATCATTAATTTTCGTTAAGAAATTTCTTCATTCGGTCGCCGCGCTGGCCTAGGCCCGCGATAAAAGCTATGCAATAGCTTAAAAATAATATCTGTACTTAAAAGAATGCCAACATAACCATAATAAGCTCGAATTCTTTTGATTCTAACAGTGAAAATAAAACAAGTAATTATAAGATGTAATAATAATCATGAAATAATAGAGAAAATAATAATAATACTAAAACGAATCTAAGTCTATATAGGGTCATAAAATTATTTAGTGAGAATTAAATGTGGCGAAATAATACATGATTTTTTGGAGTCATGAAAATAATTAGGTAAAATATACTGCGATCGTTAAAATAATAATAAAAGTAAAAATACAATAGCAATGATTCGGACATTATAAGATTTATTATAATTATTATTAGTAACTAGCTAAAACCGGTCGTTGTGGTTCAGTTAGGCGGTTTCGACTACATCAGGCGAACCCGTCACTTCAGACTGGTATAACGATATATGATCGTTCTTTCAGCCGTGGGATGAGCGTAATAAAGTTAATATCGCGAAAATATGATGCGTGCTTAAATGTGTAGGTACACCGATTTTCATTGCGATCAGTTGAGAAGTTGATGTGCTGTAGCGCCATCTGGTGGCAAGCTACAATAATGTAAATAGCGCGAAAATTATGCCTGCTCAAATGTCTATGTGTACCAATTTTCATAGCGATCGATTGAGCGGTATAGAAGTTGATGTGCTGGTGCCATCTAGTGGTAAGTTACAACAAAGCGGATATCATAAAAACCTTCTCCATGAAAAATACATATATGTGCCAATCGTCATGATGATCGGTCAAACAGTTTTGGACAGTTTTGTATTAATTTCGGACAACCAGGGTTGACGACTACAGCGGGCGAGCCTGTCACCTCAGGAAGTTTTAACGATTGGTCTTTCTATCTCCCTGGAGTGAGCGCAAAAGACTTGAGGACAAAACAGTCCACCGTCTAGCTACGCCACAAGCCCGTAAGAGGCCAACGCCTTAACCGCGAGATAGCCAGGAGTGTTACCCGGCGGGCCTACACTCACGCCCTTACTTCCAATTGTGACCAGATTACTCCGGTCTCTCGATTGGTTACGAGTTCGAGGTCGCTTGCGCGGTCCTCTCCCTTACGAAGCGGTGAAACGGTATTTACCGAATCTATCGCGGACCACAGCGTCCTTTGCCCGGCTGTTCACCCAGGATAGGGTAGCCGATGGTCATTTCAAGAGTAGTCGCCGTAAGGTCCGCAACCACCCCCGCTCTATAGGAAACAGTACTGCTTCCAGACTTCCCCGACTGTTAGTCAGAGTGCACAGTCGATTGGCTTACGCCGCACGGTGCGCACACCGTCCAGGAGCGCCAGAAGGTTGATTCCCAGGGGAAACTAACCATAAGCCCAGAGTCCTACCCAGGCTCGCACTTCATGCGTGGAGGCCGTCGGATAGGTGTTGACCCGTGAGTGTGACCAACCCTGAACAGAATGGGTCTTCGTGGCCAACTCAACAAGGGCTTATTAAGTCCCATTAATCTCGGACGATCCAACATTCATTTTTTTATACATACAAATAAAATAGGCATCACAGCGAAGCTGTTCGAGATCATCCTTTATAGGGATATACAGCCAAGTGAAGGGTAGGCTGTCGGACTCTCAGCACGGATTCTGCCCCGGTCGCTCACCTGTCACTAAACTCAATAAGCGTGAGCAGGTAGATGTCGCCTACTTTGATTTCAGCAAAGAAATTTGCCAGTATCCGATGATGTCGTCCTGTTAGGTCGGCTAGCGTCCTTCGGTGTTTACCCAAAGCTACTGCTGTTCTTCGCTGACTATTTTAGAAATCGTCAGCAATTAGTCCAATACAATGGTTTTCTTTCGTCTAAGTATTTCACTCGGTTGGCTGTCACGGGCGGATTGGCTAGACGGTGGACTGTCTTGTCCTTAAGTCTCTATGTCCACAGTCTAACATTTTATTGTAGATGTAGGGCATAGGGTAATTTACCATTTGTCAATTCTTCACAAATAATATTGCAATTTGTATTAACGACGTAAAAACTCGGCCGTACGTTTTGCATCCCGGAAGGGACGTTACACATTCTAGGGGAACTGTGAAATAAGTTTTTTTTAAACCGCTATATCTATTGCCAAAAGCGCTAAGGTAGCAGCGCTGGTAGAAATGAAATACCATGGTCTGACTTTGACATCGCCTTTGCAATCAAGGACCTATCTAGAGGAGGGGGGCACAGGGGACGCTCCCCCCCTTCCCCAAAAGAAACAGTAAAAAATATTATCGGGCGCGATATTATCAACCGGCTGCTCGCCGGTATCCGACTTTCCCCTACAAAATTTAGTATAAACCGTCTTCTCCTAATTTTATTTCTATCTGTCCTCAGTTTCGGAATGTATCACGACACAAAGAAAATTGGCTGTGAAAGAAAATATGGCTCAACACTTTACGTAATGACACCTATATTCGACGCTGACACGGTAGACGTCGCTTGGTCTAACTGTAGTCGGAGAGATGTCACTAATTTTCTCGAGTAAGTATCCATAAATTTAAATGAAATATTTTTAAAATGAAATAAAATAAGATCTTTTTTCCATCATTCAGCTCTGGCCTAGGAGAATGTCTCAACGACCAACCAGCACAGTTAGACTACATATACCCAGATTGGCCACCAGGTATGTATGAATGTATAGGTATTATTTTGTCATTAGAAATCATGTTTTTGTGAATTTCATAAAAGCACGCTAACATGAATTACCATGATACGAGGAATAAATCCCTATTCGTTCAGGTATCTCACCCATCAACCTCAGAATTCCAGCGTACATTATACAAGCCTCAATTTTTATAATAAATTACCAGAAAACATAAAAATTATGACAAATTAAGGAAAGAAAATAGGAAATATTTACTTGAAAAATACATTTAATAGTATATTTTCTGTATGAGATTCATTTTTTTGTAGTCTCATTTGTGATTTGTAAATTTATACTTAAGAGGCCGTGTACGAAATCGATGTGGGCCGTGATACCTCTATAATCAATGGTATAATATAACTATAGGTAGGTAGGATTTTCGGAGCCAAAGAGATAAGTACCCCCTTTGGAAGCGCTCGGCGGGGACTAACTGACTTGAGGCGTGAATCGTATCATAGGCGAGTATCATAACGCGAGAATTAGATTGTTTTAAAAGACTTTATTGCCAATTGTAATTAATGTTTTGCAATTTTTTTGAGGAAATAGATTGATATTGAACTAAAGTTTATTTCTGTTGTTTTTATTTTATGAACGAGAGTTCTAAAAGGCCAAAATCAAAAGCATTTCTTCGCCTATTTTCTAAAAAAATTGACAAAGTTAAATATTTTTTTTATCAACAATTTTATATGAAAGTAGTAAAAAGTGATTCACTTATTATATAGAGGACTTTCACAACAATACATTATATTTTTTTAATACCGTTTAGATGTCAAAACGATTCGTAAATATGTTATATTCTAAACCTCTTACAGCAAAAATTCACAAACAGTCGCCGGTTTAAGGTCAATTAATCAAAATTCTATAATAATTTTCAAAAAAGTAGCTCACTCATTAGACAATAATATAAATGATCTTTTATGTTGTGCAATAAAACTTATAGAAATAAAGTATTTTAACCTTAAATTCCCGTCTGCAAAATTACGTAAATTCACGAAATGCGCAAAATTTCGTGTACGGCCTCTTAATTCTTAAATTTATTTTCTGACTCTTATTGCAATATGTTTGTTTTTAATTTTGTGTAATTTGCTATCAATTCTGATTTATATAATTCGATATATTTTTTTCATGTTGTTTTTAAATTTTTAGTGTATCCATAATAAATGTGCTTTCTTACTCTAGAACGCTATTTGGATGCTTTCTAGTTTTTATTTTTTTATTACTGTATTTATTAGGTTTTTTAATAGTATTGTTTATAATTTTATGTGTAAGTTTGATAATGATAATGAATGAAAAATATTTTTAACCTTGAGTCAATATCAGAAAATCAATACATTGCATAGTTCAGTGGCAATTCCACCTAACTAGGCCGAGACCTGTTCTACGGTAAACATTTAATTTTGAATGTGCTTCCCAATACCGTTTTGTTAAAAGTGGCATATATTCGTCAATGAATTTACTGTTATTAGGTATATAGAAAAAAAAATATATTAGGTACATGATTTATGAACAAAATAATGATTAAAAATTTTAGGAAACTTTAAGGACATTGAACTCGAATAAGGAACTTTATAGTCACCCTATTTTACCTTTTTTATAACTATTGCCTATTTTTTTCATAACCCCTAATAACAAAAACATCTCAGAGATTTTTTAGATCTTCTTAACCCTTCCTATGTGAGCTAACCATTCTTGGTTAGACGCTTTCCGCGATGTGCTAACTGTAATATTTATTCATTATTATCTTAATTGTTTTACGAGATAATGTTGTAATGTTATAATATTTCAAATTTCAATGCGATCATTTTGCAGTTATTCTTTTTACGATCCGTATAGTAGTTTAAAAGTTATGCGCAAAACTATCCCGGGCAGAAATTTTTACCCCGCCATAGGAGGGGAGGGTATTTCTGACTTTCTCACCATTGACTTTCCTTAGTCAACCAGTCATCAGTTATGGCAACAACTGCCTTCACTACATTCATTTGAGTATCATACTTAAAAACATGAGATCTATGAGCCTGTACAGGAGCACAACTACTGTTGTGCTATAAACCATCGCCAATGCAGACACTTTAAGAACCTTCTTCTTCATTGGCCGCTATTCGAAACACGGATGTGGTAGATTTCTGAAACCATTCCCGTAAATCACAGTCATAATCTTTTAGCCTTGAATTATTAGATGCACAATATTGAATTCTCCAGGATGCCGCATAACATGAGCGAAGTCTTGATGCCCTCGATATTTAGATGTTCTAACTGAAAGACATCTTCGCTTACTTTAAGACATATTTAGCCCTGACTGTCAACCAAACTTACCTATACGTAGTATTCTCCGATAGATCCACATTAACACAGTATACAGACAGTGGCTTCTCTTACAACAAAATTGAAATCGAAGCGAGTGACGTCACGAGTCCTAAGCGTCGTCCGCGACACCTGCGCTGACGTTGAACGAAGTTCGCACAAGCAAGCGGGCAAGTGCATCGTCATATAGCCGCCACTCCGCCGATGCAGTTATTTAAACGTTCCAGAAACTTGACAATCCCCACTTCGCATAACGATAACTAGTGGCGTTTGCCATAACGTATCCCTCTGCCCACTTCCCTAGCACCCTATCCCCGCATAGCCTTGCCACTCGAGATTACGCCTACTGTTCTATTTTGGTATACAAGTGACATTAATAATCACCCTGCCAAATATCAATTCAAACTTTCCCGCCGCGGTATGTCGCAACTGCGTAGAAATGCCAAGTTAAAATTCGGATTCACATCGTTGTAAACACTGGACGTGTGAGTGTCTGGTCCACTCTACAGTCGTGATTAAATAAGTAATCTTTATTATATTTTAGGCGTATTATACAATGCTACGGAGCAGTGTCGCCTGCAGTTTGGAACGACTGGAACAGTATGCTCCGATGCCAACGAAGTATGCGGGCACTTGTGGTGTGTAGTCAACGGGACTTGCATGACAATATTGAAGCCGCAGGCGCCAGGAACATCGTGCGGTATCAATATGGTTCGTATCTGTTACTAATTTCAAAATTTAGTCGGTAATATGGTAATGATAATGATGACGATACGCCTGGATGGTTTGAAATAAAACAAATGGAAATTCACTTGAAATAAAACAAAAACTCTATAACTCAAAATTATAGGGAAGAGTCGTGTCGACTCATTTTTAAAAGGCTAAGGATTCTAACTTTAACATCACTCTATCTCTTTAAGTTATTGACTGAGTTTTATAACAATACTAGTTGACCCGGCGAACTTCGTACCGCCTAACAGACAATGAATGTCATGTTACAGATTAGCTGAACTTAATTTATGATTTTATGAAAGTAATACAATGAATACAAAATAAATATTAAGTTCACTAATATATTAAGATAATAACACAAAAAGAAATATAAAGGTACAAAAATTAATGATATCAATCGCGTGTCAGCAAGACATGATTGAATTAAACTATTTACATATTGTGCAGCATGGGAGGCACTCGGTTTAATTCTCTTTATTGAAGCACCTTATGATATACGACATTTTTTGTTTTTTTATCTGGCGCAAGAACAAATAAAGCTGATGATTTGCCGACACTTGAACATGCCACGTACAATTGAATATGAGAAAAACACGAATTTATATTTTGTATGGGAAAATGTTTTTTCTTTTATTTTAATTTTTCGTCAATTTTCAAATTTTCTTGTTTATTCTGCTATTCGGGACGAAGGCGAATACGACAAATCAAAAACCGTGAAAATCGGTCTAGCCGTTCTCGAGTTATAAGTGTTCGAAAACCCCCGACTTTGTTTTATATATATAGATAAATTATTAAATTTTATAAGAATATAAATTAAATTAGTGTATAAAAAAAAGCGTTCGGACAGACACGCACAAAGTTTTACCATTCTTAAAACTAAACTCAGCAAGCCAAGATTCAAGATATTCCAGGCCATATTATTTCAACTAGAAACTTTAAAAATAATTTAGGTGGAGAAATTATTCAAAATATTGCTGAAGGAGTTTCTTTTAGAAAATGCTTTCTATTCTCTCGAACACTTCGTTAATTTTAAGAATTACCTGTAGAAAGGGAATAATTTTAATTTTAATAATAATTTGTTTTACAATGGGTATATACAATATAACGGGCTATAATACAGTTTTATTTTTAACTTTTTGAACATTTTTTTTATTACCATTCGGACATAACCTATTCCTATTTTAATATTATGCCCGGTCATGTTTTTTTGACAATTTTATGTAGTGTTTCTAATTATTTGACATGCTGATTTTTTATTATCCTGATTATTTTTATTTATATTTTACCGTATAGTTTTTAGTAATGATTTTTCAATAGTGGTAATAATATGAAAAAAATATGCTTTTTCTTTAAAGCGCTAAATGTCGTTATTGCGGTTATGCACTCTATCTTCATATAATATATAACATAATGTACCTACTAGTAACTAGACTGTAAAAAGTTTTTTCTTTGTGTTTCTAAGAAGTGGTATATAGTTGTAGATTATTTAAATAAACATATTGTGGTACTTAGCATAAAACATTGTATGCTGTATGGGCAATGTTGTAAATCGGAATGTTATAAAAATAATAAATAACTTTGAACTAAAACCTTTTGTATTTAGGTAAAATACATATCAAATGGCTTCTGCTACAAAATACGTAGGTAAGAGAAAACTGGAAAACTCAATTTAAAAAGCATGACATTTGAGGTCTTATATCTGAGAAACTCTATTTAAAAGCGTGACTTTTGAGGTCTTATATCTGAGGAACTCTATTTAAAATCATGACATTTGGGGTCTTATATCTGAGGAACTAGGAAAAGAGTTATAAAAAAGTTGAAACACAGAAATTTAAGGTATAGGCTATTTTTTAAAATGACAGTAAAATCTACATTTTATTTTTCCACAATTCTCTATCTATCTACCATATACATTTATATCCACTGCTTCCTCTTGACAAAAAAGTACTGTAGAGTAGAAAATGTACTCAGATAATGATAAATAACTGTTTGTATTTTTTCTTCTCCAGTGGTGCCAAAACAACAAGTGCGTGCCGGAAACTGAGAAACCACTTCCAGTTGATGGGGGCTGGGGAGACTGGTCGTCCTGGTCAGCTTGTTCCAGAACTTGTGGAGCGGGAGTATCTATGCAGAGCAGGACATGCAGCAATCCATTGCCGAGACACAACGGAAAATTCTGTACCGGCGAAAGAACCAAGTAATACTATACTTTATAATAATTAATACAGTTCATGAATATGAACTATTAGTGGCCTTCGGTAATGACCTATTCATACCCGCATATAGTTTGAATACGAACAATCTGGAAACTAAGAATCCAAGAAGACATTTCTAGAAAATGTCTGCCATGTGTCGGTACCCACTGTATCTAGTAAACGAATTGGGACGAAATTGTGTACAAAAATAGTCCACCCTAATTCGAGATTTCAAAAGGGGATGAGAGATATCCGCCACTTTGTTTCAAAATGGCGGCTTTTTAAAAATGTAAAAAAATATAAATAAGTTAATACAGCTCCCAGAAAAACAAATAAATATGATTTAAGAGCCTTATTACAAAATAGCGTAGGTATTCTTTTAAAATGAGTTGAAAAAATGAACGCATTTTTTTTTGGATGTAACTATAAAAGATAGGATAAATAAATAAATAAATAAATAAATAACTATTCAACCCTGGGAGAAAACCGCGGCACTGAGCGCTCTTCTCTTGCGCAAGCAAATATATACACAATTTCTAATTGTTTTTTGCAGTGTTTTCTCCTTTCTAATGACAATAATTTATATTATGTCGTATTGCTAAAAGAGTGAACTTTAATATAGTATAAGTATTATATAAGAATCTTATTTTATTTCTGAGAAAATTAGAATGATACAGGAAGATTTTTTTTTAATTTTGTGTAATTGTAAGTAATGTATACCTTGGATATGTGGTCAAAAAACGAAAAAATAAAACCGTAGTGTACATCAAGAATACATGACGGACATAAAAAAAATAGTATACGGTTTTCGTTGTAGTGATATTACTGTATTAAGGAGCTCAAAGTTTGCCTTCCGAGCGTTTTACGAATAACGACTTTCGGAAAATTGGCTGAATAAGTAAATAATATTCGTTATATCTAAAATTAAAGGCCGCTATGGTCAACATCAAGAAATGGTCCAGGTAATTCAGTAATTAAAGTTTGTAGAAATCTCTTCATTTCTTGGAATTAGAACGCCAAAAATCCACTTTTCTTGCCTTTCTGGAAAAAATATGTGATAGGGCTCTTAAAATTCAGAGCACATTGCCTACAACTCTTGATTATGCCGCTATTTGATATCTTCAGCGGGTTTAGAATAAAGAAAATTACAACCTGAAAATCAAATAAGTACTCCATAACTCAATTATTATTAATGCTAGAATGGAAAACAAACGTGTCTTAGAATCTGGCGAATAAGGTCTCTAACTTTGTTGTAAGTCGTTTACGAGTTTAATAACTAACATTTTAAAATGGGTGGTAAAATGAGGAATTTGAAAATCGAACCTGAAAATCGGGATGATTATAACCGACAACTAGAATAGCGACGCATTGTGTGTAGGTTCATCATGACAAATTTTGAGAAAGTGTGTTTCATGGATTTCAAAGGCAAAGGATGTAAATACAATATTATGTAAGGATGTAATACAATAATATTATGTATTATATATAATATTATGTAAGGATGTAATTCAAGGATGTAAATACAAATATTATTACAATATTATATGTAAAATAAAAAAGCGCCATGTCTACATTGGGCCCGATTGCGTTTCTTTCTGAACTAAAACTGAAATTAGTTCAATCGAACGAGATAGAGCAATACGTTTGAGCGGAATATGAAACGAACGATCGTCGATTTTCCGGCTTCAAAACTACCTTTCAAACTTATAGTCGCCCGAATAAGTTTGAACACATTTCGTTCTGTATTAGAATCAGATGCTTTATCTTTGGTGGGTAGTTTTAATGCGAAAAAGTGACCACCGTTCATTTCACATTCCGCTCTACCGTATTGCCCTGTCTCGTTCACATGAACTAATTTCCGATTTTAGTTCACGAAGAAACGCAATCGAGCCCATCGCGCTGCGCTTATTATAGCCAATACCTAGATCAGCAACGCATTGTATGTCGGTTCATAAAGACGAAATTCGGGAAAGTATACTTTATCGTGTATCGACCACATTGGTAAAAATATAATTTTAAAGTGGACATCAAACATTAAATAACGTATTTTTTAATTTACTATATGGTGTAAAATAACGAAACTAGATCGACACAAAGTTGAGCCTTTAAAATTAATTCACCACACTTACTGTAATGTCACGCATTACAGTAATACACAAGTTAATACACAGTAATACAAGTAATACACAATAATACACAAGTAATACACAAGTAACAACTTCAAGCTTAAAATGGGAACTGATTTTGCACTTTCGATAATCGAATTTTGATCTGATTTCTTCCTATACGTAGCTTGGTTCTTGCCATCTATTTTAAGCTTTATTAAATGAAGTTTAGATATTAATCGTCAAGATTTATCACAAACGCCAGACAGGTTGGAGTAAACATGTCGATTCCTAAAGTTCAGAGTCCAAAAGGTAAAATATCTTAATATCCAAGGTTGTAATATTTATTATTTTGTTGTGTCGGGCTTTTCTAAGGTTTTTATGAGCCTTGTAAGACTGCGACTATTGCTGATCTAATGTGTTCGCCACCTACTATAGTTCTGCGCTAAGCCTCGTGTCATTTAAGAACCGCAACAGGCTTTTGGCGCCAGATTGTTTTACCTCCTCAGGTTGAAGGTAATGACCACCCAAGTGGGAGTACCTCTTACGTATCAGCGGGCCACACTCGCACATGAGGTGCTGGGGAGTTTCCACGGCCCCTTGGCAGAACCTGCACATTTTTGTGTCTCTGAGCTTGAGGTTGAACATGTGTTTGTTCAGGCCACAATGCCCCGTGAGCGCCATCACCAGTATGAGTAGATTATTTCTATTTAGCGATAAGGCCTCACGGACCGTCTTAGGGTCGTAAGCCTTAATTAGCGCTTTGGATTGGTTAAACCCTGGCGTGTTGTTCCAGTGGTTGACGGATTGTTCTAAACATATTTGTTTGAGCATTAGGTTTGCAAGGCTTTTTGGTACACCACAGCAAGGTTCAGGGCCATATAACGTTCCCTTTGCTCCCGTCTTAGCAAGTTCATCGGCTTATCCAACGGTGTAACCTATGATTTTTCCCATTTTTTCGTTCAATTGATTTATAAAATAAGCCAGTAAGGAATACCTACTCTCTTGGTATTGTCAAATTATTATGCATTAACCTTATATTGTACACTATACAGTATACTTATATTGTATACTATACAGTATATTTATATTGTATACAGTGTACATAACATATTTTTAAAATTGTAAAAAGAAATAATAATATTTTTTTTTAAATAATTTAATCTGCTAAAGTATCTAACTAGGTATAACTGGAAAAATCAAATTGTCAAACTGTAATAACGAATATTTAGTCAAATTAGAAATATTACAAAAACAAAATTACAACATAAAAACGACTTATGGATGGCCCCCTTTTGTGTATTACTAAATTATTACACGAGATTCTTCTATTCTAGATACAAAGTTTGCAGTACGAACAAGTGCCCAACATCAATGCCCACATTTAGAGAAGTGCAATGCGCAAAACACAACAATTTTACATTTAGATGGAAGCCGTATTACGATCAAGGTATGATTTTTTAACGTCATTACTCGGCTAAGCCTACATAATAGTTAAACTGAAAAAGATATAAATTAAGAAATCTATGAGTATTGTAAGACCGCTGCGTGATCTTCTTTTCAACCTTGTTTTTTACTTTCCTGGCTCACCTAACTACCAGGAGGGAAAGTATTTTACTACCAGATGAAGATGGACATATCCGTTTTGAGCCCTCCTGAGACGATTAAGACCATTTCCAGATTGAAGTTTCTCTGTTTGTCTATCTGAATGTATGTATTCCTCCACGATAGCGCCCAAACGCTTAATTCGATTGAGCTGAAATTTGGTCATGGCAAGAGTTGAAAAAATTGTGGTTGAAATCGGTCCACCAGAGGGGGCACCATTCATATATCAACCTCGAAATATTGGACATAGAGACTTGAAATTTGGTACAAGATTCAAATCACAATCACATTGTGCAATTTTGGTTGGAATATCTCATATATAAGCTGCTTTAATAATATTTAAATTCCGCCATACATTTTAATCAAATGTTGGGCTCGATTGCGTTTCTCTTGAACTAAAATCGAAAATTAGTTCATATAAACGAGACAGAGCAGTACGTCAGGGCGCAATGTGAAATGAACTGTTGTCACTTTTCCGCATTAAAACTACCCACCGAAGATAAAGCAGCTAAATCTAACACCGCACGAAACGTGTTAGTTATTCGGGCGTTTATAAGTTCGACAGGTAGTTTTGGTGCGGAAAAATCGATGATAGTTCATTTCGTATTCCGTTCTAATGTATCGCTGTCTCGTTCGTTTGAACTAAGTTTCTATTTTAGTTTACGAAGAAACGCAAACGTACCCATTAACGCCGAGTCGCCCGAGGCTGGCCGAGAAACGAGCCGCGCTGCCTAAGGCATTACAATGGGATCTGCAGTCGGGTTAGACCGCCGGCCGAGAGAGAAAGCGCTCAACGATTTTATTTATGAAGTTATTATTTAGATGAAATCAGTCCTTGGCTATCCTTGCCAGGAAAATCTTGGGATAACACAAACAATTTTTTTTCAGATGAGCCCTGCGTCCTCTTCTGCAGCTCTTCCGACGATATTGTCATCCCGTTTGGAGGTTTTGCAATCGATGGCACTCCGTGTGGATCGGGCAAGAGGGACATGTGCATATCCGGGATCTGCAAGAAGGTCGGATGCGACTGGCTGGTGGACTCTGATGCCGTCGAGGATGAGTGTGGACTCTGCAAAGGAACCGGCACCCACTGCAAAACCATCCAGGGCATATACAGCAAAGGGATCACCAAAGAGTCTGGGTATAGCGAGGTGAGTTTTATCACACCAATAAGAAAAGTCAATACTAGTTAAATTTTAGACACATTTTTAAACGACACGTATTAAGCCAGGACAGTGCCCAATTAGCAAAGTTGTGATAAAAAAATCTTTTTAACACAAAACAGTGATTTAAAAGATATACAGAATTAACGCTTGTGGCCGCTGGTCGTATATATGTGATTCATAACACTCTTTAGTTGTATAAGGTTATACAACAACATTGTAGCATTAACTTGTATAACGCTTCATAAAACACATAAAATATAACTTTAAATTGGTAGTCACAACAGCGACTATAGAACAATCATGTTCTATAGCAGGTTTCCCAAATCACTAATATAACAATAGTGTTATAATTGGCACTATTGCAGCTGATCCGTGATATAGTAGATGTACTCTGAAGAATAAACTATATAATGAAGGATATGCTATATAATTTGCTTGTTGTGAAATTCCTGAAAATCGTAAGGCTCACGTGGTTAGAGCACGTATGAATGGTAGTAGGTACATGGACAGGCGTTGAAATGGCATCGTAAAGTCGGACAACCGACACATCGCTGTCTTGATCCTGTGTCTATTGAGCTAAATGCACTTGTAGGATCAACTAGAATACCAAAGCGCAGGGATAGGGTGGAATGGAAGAAGATTTTTGACAAAGTTGGTACCCAAATGATGCGCTATTAACCCAATGATGATGATGAGCAATTGAGTGTATGCGTAGGTAGCTTAAACATGATTTTTATTTTCAATCTACAAAACTCCATGTTCTAAATTGAAAATTTTCTATCTAAGCTCTAATTAAATTTTACAAATTTTATAAAATGAAATATTTTATGCTTTCAGGTAGCAGTCATACCAGCGGGTTCGAGAAATATCAAAGTTGAAGAAGTATCAAATTCCAGAAACTATATTGGCATCGAAGGAGTAAAATCAAACAAATTCTACACCAATAAGGAAAGGTACGAATTATTATTAATATTATTATTTATTCTGGACAGGCGCATTTGCTGATGCGTCCAGATCAAATCTTGTAAAGCTAGTCATAAACAATATCAATATTAGGAGTCTGTTTTTAAACTGATTGACAGAGTTTGCGCTAAACACTTCAAATAGTAGTTAATCCCACGTGTCCACCACTTTAAAAATCTTCGTCCAGAAGTAGACCAAACCAGGCAGAGGAAGAGACGGGGTCCACCGCTCTATTTTGCAGAATGAACCCTCTAACAGCGGGCGATTTTCCGATCGATTAAAAAAAATATAAAATCAAGGCCAATTTTACTCGATATTTAAAGTAAGTGCAAGGATTGTAATGAAGGAATGAAACAAAAAAACAAGAACTGAAATTTTCAAGTAAAATTTTATCGACCCTTTTTATGCGGTAAACATTTACTGCATGTGGGTACATACACACATGCGGTGGTAAATGCGAATATCGCTTTCATGGGAAGAATTCGGGGGGGAAACTTATTAATAATTTTCACTTTATTGAGCACCATCAGTCTTGTCACAAGAACATATTTCACATTTCGACATATTGAGAATCTACGATAACGAATAAACTAAACAAAAAACATAGTCTGAACGACTGCTTCTGCAAAAATGAATGTAAATTAGACGGTTCCTGGTCTATTTTCTACGATACAGGTCGTAACATGTCCGTTCCCATCGGCCCTACGACTCGAGAACGTGGAAAATGCGACTTTAGATGTTACAGAGCAACAGAAAAAGATTAGACGGGGTAATAGCGGAGTAATAGCTCAGAAATTATATGCGACGCGATAATAGCATACTCAGCAGAATCGCATTGAAATAGCTGAACGATCAGTGAGCGTCTCCCGCAGTTGGAGGGTTAAAAAGATTACATTTAAATTTTGCACGGTTGAGTTTTTTGCTATGACCTCAAAGATTTGTGTTGATGTTGATTTTGTAAATATTCTTTGGCTTAAACACATGGTAATAATTTGTGAGAATTTTATATGTCTCAATGAGGTTCTGTCTTTGTCTTCTTTGTTTGTCAGTAGTCAGTCCAAGTAATTCCAAGCGATCTTCATAATTCAAATATAGAACCATCCATAACCTTTATATCAAACCTAAACATTATAAACAGAGGTAGGGAACCTACCTTTGTAAACTCTAGGTACCAAACTATCATAGACATTACCTTGGCAACGGACGCGGCGGCCAGTTTGATTGAGGGATGGCACGTATCAAACGAGCCATCGTTTGCAGACCACCGCCGCATCTGTTTTCAAATACGGTACAAGCTAACAGACCCTGTCCCATATCGTAACCCCCGTAAAACCGATATTACAAGGTACACATATTTACTAAACAAAGCGTTAGGAGACAAACAACTAACTAACGCAGCACTTAACACAGAAAACATAGAAATAAACGTACAGATCCTAACTACAACCCTTTTAAGTAGTTATGAACTGGCATGTCCTGTTGTAAAACCTAAAGACCCAGGAAAAAGCTCATGGTGGGTGCCAGAGCTGAAAAGGCTACGTCGAGGACTCAGGACACTCTTTAACCGAGCAAAAAATACCAGAACCAGTGAGGACTGGGATAAATACAAAACGGCACAAAAACACTACAAGAAGCGGATCAGATTCCGGAGAACAGAATCCTGGCAAAACTTCTGTAGTAGCATAAACTCAACGAACCAAGCCGGAAGAATAAAGAAAATCCTAGCTAAAGGTGAGCCCAACCTCCTAGGCTCCCTAAAAAAGGAAGACGGCACTTACACAAACACAGATGTAGAAACCAGCTCAATACTCCTGGAAACACACTTTCCTGGATGTCAAATCACAGAAGATCCTGAGTGGCCAGACGAAAACTACAGCACACCAACAACCCAAGAATGGGAAGTTGCAAACAAGATAGTAACTGCGGACAAGATAAAATGGGCCCTGAAAAGCTTCAAACCTTTCAAATCCGCAGGGCTGGATGGCATTTTCCCAGCACTACTACAATGGCAACCAAGCCATTCAACAAAATACTTACTACCAATCTATAGGGCCTGCATAGCCTTCAAATACATTCCAAAGGCATGGAGAGAGGCGAAAGTAGTATTCTTACCGAAACCGGGAAAGAAGGACTACTCACACGCCAAATCCTTCAGACCTATCAGCCTAACGTCTTTCTTACTAAAGACGTTAGAAAAACTGATGGACCGTCACCTAAGGGATGGGGCACTAAGAAATAAACAACTAGACCCACAACAACACGCCTACACAAAAGGCAAATCAACAGAGTCGGCACTACACATGGTGGTGCACAAAATAGAATCGGCTCTAACAAATAAGCTGTCAAAACTCGCCGCCTTTATAGAAGGCGCTTTTGACAAAACCATGCACAACAGCATAAACCACGCCCTACAGGAACTTAAGGTGGAACCAGTCACCATAAAATGGATCACGGAGCTGGTTAGCAAAAGGGCGGTCCAGATAGTGATGAACAAGAGCGAAGGTAGTTAAAGGATGCCCCCAAGGGGGGGTCCTATCACCACTTCTATGGAACATAGTAGTGGACAGCCTCATAAAAACACTAAATGAAAGGGGTTACACTACTATTGGTTATGCCGACGACCTAACAATAATGATTAATGGAAACGCAGAAAATATGCTATGTAAAGTCATGCGCTCAGCTTTGTAGATAGTAGAAAAATGGTGTGACGATCATAAATTGTCAGTAAATCCGAAAAAGACAGAACTCATCCTCTTCACCAACAAGAGGAAGTTACCAGAACTACAAGTACCAAAATTATTCAACACCAAACTCTCCCTATCTACAGAGGTGAAATATCTGGGAGTCATCCTTGACAGCAAATTAAACTGGGCGAGTCATATCGAAGCCAAAACAAAGAGGGCCTGCCTAACTTTTTGGCAGTGTCGAGACTAGTGGGGAAAAAATGGGGTCTCAACACAAAAATCACACTCTGGCTGTACACATCAGTCCTCAGGCCCTCTCTGACTTATGGATCAGTTGTATGGTGGCCCAGAACACAACTGACCACAGTGAAAGCGAGACTCCAGAGCCTGCAACGCTTAGCGTGTGTAGCAGCCACTGGATGTATGAGAACCACACCATCGGCCGCACTAGAGTACCTCCTAAACATGAGACCTCTGGATCTTGTCATCCAAGAGGAGTCTAAGGCAGCCGCTCTAAGACTAAGAGCAAATGGACTGTGGATACAAAACACAGAAACACCACACTCAAAAATTCTGAAACGGGTTCTAGAAGAAATACCTCTTCTGGATGCACCCATGGACAGGATAATATGCCATCATGTCTTTGATCGAAGATACAATATCCAACTCATTGCAGAACCAGCAGATCACTCTGGTACAAATGAAGTAAGGATATACACAGATGGCTCCAAAACCACTCAAGGTACCGGAGCCGGCGTCTTCTCAAATGATCTAAACATCAAAATATCAACTACCCTAGGCAACCTAAATACGATCTTCCAAGCAGAATGCATTGGCATCACCAGAGCAGCACAAGCAGTTGCAGCCAAAGATGTCAGAGACCTAAGCTTGAAATTTGTCTCCGACAGTGCCTCCGTACTACAAGCGCTAGTAAAAAATACTATAACCTCTGTCCTTGTACTGGAATGCCACAATGCGCTTCAATCCATTGCAGGGTCAAACAGAGTGACCCTGCAATGGATTAAAGGGCACAGCGACTCACTGGGAAACGACGCGGCAGACGAACTGGCCAAAAGGGGATCAAAGGAAATATTATATGGACCGGAACCCTTGATGCCCATTCCCCAGGCCCAAATAAAAACATGGCTACGCAGGAACACCGAAGAAACCCACCTTACAGAATGGAAAAAGAACGCAGGATGCAGGCAAACAAAGAACGCGGTTCCGGAAGCATCCAAAAAACTTGCCCGCAACCTCACCAGATTAAAAAGGGACAAAATCCGTAAAGTCATAGGTACTATGACAGGCCACTGTCCCCTAAACAAACACCTGTTTACCATAGGTGTGACAGACAGCCCTCTATGCAGAGGATGCATGGAGGAAGAAGAAACGCCACAGCATGTGCTCATGGAATGCAGGAGCGTGGCAGAGCAACGGGCAAGAATACTACAATCTCCAGCATCTGTCCCGGAGGCCTGTAGCAACCAAACAGGCTGCTAACCTTCTGGGACAGCCTGGGTTGGCTGGAGTAACATAAATAGAAACATGAGCCACGCACAACGGCCCAATCAAGAGGTCAAGTGCTGGAAAAAGCCTAGACAAACTAACTAACTAACCTTTATATCAAGAACGTTTGTTTCTGAAATAATAAATTCTTAACTTTTTAAGTATTTTCTGAGCTTATAATAGTCTTTTGTCCGTCTTTGATTAGTTCATGACCGCTTTAAGTTAAAAGACAAAAAATATTCAACCATTGATCTAAGAAAGACAGCACAAGACCGGCGAAAGTGCAATAGAGACTCCTAAATTAATTCGCCAAGAAAATATAGTCACCCATTCGAGTTTACCTGTACCCTATGAGAGTGGCCACCCTTCACTAGACTCCAATTGATTGTGAGCGAAGGGTGGTTCTCAACAAGAAGTTTTCTCCGTTATTGAAAGTCGTGGATGTTGAAGTTGAAGTATTTATTCAGAAGGTCTGTAGTAGGTTGCCAGTTCGTAACGCCTTGATTGATATTTCGCCGTTGTGTAAGTAGTGTGGGCGCGAGGTGAAGCCGTGGTAATGTGTCCGAAGTGTGTAGCGCCGCGATAGGTTCGAAGATAAGGATAGTCGCGTATACTATGCGTGATTTGTTGACTCGAAGTGAAGTGTAGAGCGCGAGTACTTGTTAATGCGCGGATACTGCCCTCCAGGGAATGATGTGTAGCCGCGGTAACTGTCCACCAAGGGAATGATGAAGATGTGTAGCGCGATAACTGCCCAACAGGAATGATATCGATCGATCGAAATGTACTGCGTTTTATATTGTAAGCAGTGACGCAATAGTTGTGAGGGGTGAGAAATGTGTGTTAATTTCGTATCGATCAGAAGAAATGACATTAGTCATCACCTGTCTGTGCGTAAAATGCCGAATTTAGTTGGAAATCAACTGCAGCTGCCTCGTGTAGATTTGAGCGAGTTTGCGGTTTCGATTCTGTAGAAATTACTTTTTTGTTGTGGGTATGTTGGACTGAAGCTCCAACAACCCATACCGATGTGTAAAGTAGTAAACACAACAAACATCATTCACACATAAAAGATTACTGCATCTGCAATGACCTCGCAATTTTAACAGTGGCTATTATAGCCCTAAGGACCTCTCAAGTCATCGTAAACGATAATGGCATCTAAATATAGGTGTATAGAGACAAATTAAATTTCTCGGAATTTTCTTATCGAAAACTCATTGAAATTATAGAACTTCGGATGAGAATACATGTATCTGAATTCCAGATTGCTATAAATAGCTCGACTTTAAATAGCTAGATTATAAATAAAACCTAATCGATAGGGTGTTCTCTGTTTTTTTTTTGTTTTTTGTCGCAAGTTAGTAGTCCAGTAAAACATATGTTAGTAAAGGGGCCACTTAATTACCTTTGAATCAACCTAAATTTTATGTTTTCATCTTTTTATGACTCATGTGATAAAGCAGGGTTGGTAACCTTACTATTTACTAATTTCAGGAAAAACAATACCAGTGAATACTTTGCCGGAAGTCCTATATTGTACGAGAAAGACAGAGATTGGGAGAAAATTAAGTTGCCCGGACCGATAACAGAAGCCATTCAAATTTATGTAAGATCAATTGATTGTTTTTTTAATTACAGGCCCTATTTTAATGTGGAATAGTTGGAACTTCAGCAACTGATCAGTGTCGATATTCACTGAGAGTCACTGACCGTTATATTGTCTTGCTATCCCATCCCAATATAGCCCATCCCTATACTGTCCTTTGTCATCATCGGGGTCTTGGGGGTGGGGGGGGTAGACGATGAAGGACATACAATCATACATAGCTCACATCTGACAGACTCTACATTTAAAAGTTTGCTTTAGACATCACTGTCTTCCTTTTTTTAAAAATCAGAGTTTGGATTAAACGTTTAAATCCGTATTTTTGTCCCACACAAAAACCGGCCATCAGTACATCTTTTTATTAATTTTGAAATCGGACAAAGGCCCTTAAAACCGGACAGTGCGGTCTAAAACCGGACATCTGGCAACCGTAATCAAACGGCTATACATAAATACATCAAAGCAATAATTAGTCGCTGCGCCATCTCCCATGAAGCTTCATAAATTTTTAAATGTTTTTTTAATTCTAGCAAATGATCTATACTGGAAGATACCGCAATCCAGGCGTCAAGTACCAATACACTATCGACAGACAACCCAAGTATAAGTGGATTTTGAGCAGGTGGACACGGTGCTCAAGGAACTGCGGAGTCGGGATCACGAAGCGAAGGGCCCTGTGTGTCCAAACCTTCAATGGAACTACAAGTGAGTCCTCCTTCGATGGCTTGGAAGTCATAATAAAATGTGTCCATCAATAATCTTTTGCCCCTTTCAGAAATTGTACATGGCGATCACTGCTTGAAAAATACTCTACTGTCAAAGCCTAACGATATCTTAAAGAGGTGCAACTCTAACAGAACGTGTCCGTTCTGGTGGGTGGGCAAATGGACACTGTGTCCATTCTCATGTTCAAGACAGGTATGTACTCAACTCGTGCACTGTAAGGCCATGTTCTCCTAGGGACCTAGATAGTCGCACGACCAAAAACAGACTATTTATGAGGCCGGTCATATCGGGGCATCGAGCGAGGTGTGCGATATCAGGACATCCGCCCGGCCATACATAGTAACTGTTTAGATTAGATTATCGATTGAAGGTATGCATTTTAGGTTTCTAATGGTTGTGTGCAGCTTAGGCCTAATGACCTGCTTATGTTCTTAAGTCCGCCCAACTCACTGTTTAGCTCCCATTCGGTGGCCTCCTCGAAAAGGGATTTAACCTGAAAGGGCCACTGTAGCTCCGCATGCGACTGCAACTTGCAGTCGTAGACGGTTGGAATTAGAAGTGGAACTGGGCGGTTTGTGTATCAAGCTATGTCAAGCACGCTTACGCAATCCGATGAAAAACCGGGGGAGTCTGGAGATGTGTTTCCTAAAAAGCGGAAGTAGCTGTTGACCTGCCGTCAGAAACAATCTGTTTGCTAGAAAAGAAACACAGAAACAATCCGTTGGCCTTAGAAACAATCCGTTGGCTATCCGATCCCGAGTGATCTTGACGGGCTGAATTACTGCGCAAACGTCCTCAAATCCATGACCAGACTGGAAAATGGAGAAATTCATCTAAATCTGTTAGTAAGGGTGCGAGGTTTACACGCTGGTTGCACTTCCCAGTGTCTTGCGGTATGGCATTGGACTCTTACGAGCTGCTGGCGTAGCTTGACTGTGGATTTTACTGTCCGCAAAGTCTTTACGTTCACTCCGTAGGAGACAGAATGGCTCGATGTCGATGTAACTCCCTGGGGTGGCGAGTTCACTCTTAGTAATTGACACCCCTCGATGTAGGTATGAACATGACCTTAAAGTATTTAAATCGGTAACTGCAGAAAGGGAACGATTGCTTTAACTTTTGTAGTAAGCATTCTTAATAACCATATCAGTAGAAATACCTTACTAGTAGATTGCTGCCATTGCTGTTTTAACCCAGATACCCCTGAATTTTTTTTCCAACATATTTTAATAAAAATTTGGATATAGGGTAATTTTGAGTTAAGAATTTAGGTAAAATTACTGAAAAAAATTCTAGGTTCAACAGTTTTCCTGAAATTCAGCGTCCTTTTAAAAGGTCCTTAGGAAAATACGATATCAAATTTGCACAAAAATCAACTTTATTTAGTTTTCTTTACAAAAACAAGAATAGTAATTAAATTTAGACTCCGAGAAACTTAATATTTACTTAGTGTGATATTTTATGAAGCACTCTTTAGGGTGCAAGGTTTTCTCACACTTTACACAGTAGAATTGAGCCTTTTTATGGCAAAAAGCACATTTAGTTTGGTTTTCTTTGTAAGAAATTAAATGGCCTTCATTGTCGTACCTGATATTTTCTAACCAAGAATAATATTTCCTGACCGGAGGTCGACTTCCAGCTTTCTCATGCTTGTTCAAAAGTGCAATAGTTACACTACGTCTGAATGCCCGTTGATCCATAGAACCACCATTTCCTTTATATAATTGCCAAGCATTTTGACATGTCATATCAATGGAAAAAGTAAATAGTGGAAAATACCACTTCTTGCCTCTTATCGTGGTTCTGTATAGACTGATGTTTTGATCTGAGCGATCTACACCCCCCATGTTCTCATTATACAGTTTTATACTTTTAGGTTGCTAAACTTGAATATACTTTTTTCTTTCCGTGAAATACAGTAAAGCAGGCTAATTCACTCACTGTAACACTGCACTCACTCGTTGGGGCTCGAGTTTTTTTGATCTGCATAATTATTAGTATCAGATCATCTCTAGAATCAAGATCAGTAATCAAGATCATCTCTAGAATATCTTCGTTGTAAAGCTGTTCAAAATATTCTTTTGGTTTTAGCAATCGACGCGGTCCATAAACTGCTTCCCAATTTTGAGATGACAGATCTGCTTCAAGATCTTTTTTGACCCAGTCATACGACGTAGGTAGATCATACGTATGTATAACTGATGGAGTACAACTCTCCCTCGAAGTCGAAGTGTTACCTGCGCGACGTCATTTGGCAATTTGCAAAAGAGGCACATCACCCTCACTGTCATAGTCCTCAACAAAGTTTACAATCTGTGCTTCAGTTCAAAGTTGCGATCCGGACAGATTTGATAATGTTACTGAATCCTCAGCACCAGAATCCTCATCGGTGTTGTATTCATTTGCGTTTTCAGGAGGATTAATATAAATAGTATCTGGCACAATAAAATCATCATCAGCCTCCAACGCCTCAATGATTTCGTGCAATTTCAAGTTATTTCTGAAATAGGCAAAATTTGATAGTGTATTTTACTAAGGTGCGTTATAAAGTTCAAATATTTAAAATACCCTAAAAATAATCAAAATAAATAATAAATGTAAAAATTAAAAGTTAGCTATGAAATATAAGTTTTTTTTTTAATATTAAACCACGATTCCAATGTATTTCAAACAATAAAAGATTTAAAAAACACTCACCTGAAAGTTGACATATTTTTTTTCGTATATTGGTATTATTTTAAAATCGACAAAACACAACTGTGCTTTACTCAACACACGAAATATAATAATAACTATCTCCCTCTTTGCGTTTGTGCTGACACAAGATATCAAACTACCCTCATAAAATTTAAAATATTATTTTTGTCACTCGACCTTTATAAAGGACCTTCGGGGAATCTGGGTTTACCCTAGCTCGAAATTGAACTGTTTAAATAGATATGAAGTAGTAAACCATTTTTGATTTTGAAAATGTTACATTTTTACAGCAAAAACAAAAATATACTTTTTAACTTGAATGTATTTTTTAAACTTAAATCAAATGTAATCTTTTTATAGAGCATTGAGATAGAGCTCTGTAGAATATGAAATAGTGGTTATTTTATATACTAATAATTATCAATATCCATTTTAATGCTTTATGATACGGCCGCCGTTTAAAATGCCAAGAGGCAATTTCAAGACTGCTGCAAAAACATTTTATGAAATCGTTACGTTTTGGCTGCAAACATCTCTTGGATACTGATTGATGTTTTTTTTAACAATGATCTCATATAATATGGAAAAAGCTATTTAAGAATAAAACATATTTGACAAAAGTGGCAAATATTCTCTTTCTACAGTTAAAGAATCATTTTTAATACGATTTCAAGATATAAAGATTTGTGATCTAGATCAGCCTTGCTCAAATTCTGGTTTTTGGGCACTTAGAAACGCCTCTACACTCTTATGAATCATTCCAACAATTGATTCGATCAAAACAAAAACAGACCATGTGACTGATCAAACTTTAGAGAAATCAATAAAAACATCTCAATGTAAAAGCATGTACTATCGTCATGAAATATTAAAGATTTTAAAATTATTTCATCTTTTATACATATGATTTTGTTAAGTAATATTAAAAATACATTTTGGAATAGGTACTTTTTTAATTGGAAAAAAATTATATGGTCTGTTTTTGTCTTGAGAATGTTTAAATGAATGAATTTTTAAAAATGTTACATTTATTGCGTACATTATACTCTCCTCCAGCTTCATTCCCTTCGTCCTTATCAGTTTCAGACATGGCATGTTCCTGATTTTCTTCAGACTTAATAAAATAAAATAATTTCATTTTCATACAGTTTCTTTATGCCATTCAGTTTTTCCTGTTTTATATTAAAATCGAACAACTTTGCATTCATAACTCGTATTCGCCAAAAAGGTCACTTAGGCTGTTTTTGTTTTGAGTGAATCAATTATAGAAAATGATGGAAGATATTTTCGTCAAAGCATATAAGGCTGGGAGTTTGCTATTCTCTTACTGTATACAGTTTGGGAGATATTACATCAATCGAACGGGGTTTGAGAGTATCATAGTGATGGATGCAATATATTTTAATTTGTATTACAGTCGAGGAGCCAGTTTACAATCCTGTGCCGAAGGGTGATGTGCGTGGACCGGACGCACAACAGAACGCTGCCCAACGGCTACTGCGACCACCGCCGGAAGCCCATCTCGCAGCGGCGGCAAAGAACAGCCAGGGGCTCCAACAATCGATGTCGCTACCGACCATAATCGTCCGCAACTATCATTCGAGACTCCCAAACTCCACTGCCGCATCGCATCGTGTACATAGCTTCGAGAGCGGAATCAAATCTCGCGCCAGAAGGATTGTAAATAGTAATTTAAATTCGTTTAAACCGGAATAGGATATGCGACACTACGATTCTTGTTTTCTATACTTACGTACTAGCCTTCGTTGACAGGAATAAGCATAACGGGGAAGAGTGCGTTCAAAAGTAGATATTAATTTGAATATATAACAACATATTTAAACCTTAATATCTCGCAAATGAAGAAAGCTAGCTGATTCAAATAAAAAGTATTTAATAGACTATTTAACTCGGTTAACGCAATGTTGGTCACCGGTGATTTCGCAACAGACCTGTTTTCAAAATGAATTTGTGCGTCAGAGGACGCGTTTTATATAAGTTTCAAGTGGTTCTCGCAAAATTGAAGAATTCTTGAATTTGTGGACATAACTAAAGCGTAAATAAATATGGCAAGACATTAATCTCGACTAGCTATATCGCCCCGCGCAGCAAAAAAAACACATTTCATCTATGGCGTTTAACGCGTTAATACTAATCAAATAAAATTAATAAAACTTCTTGGGTGCTGTAAAGTAATATCGTCGAAAAGGCTAAAAACATACATTATTTTTTGACAAAATTTAACTACGAATTTACTGCATTTATTTTGCTTTTGTTTCTGTTCGGTCACAAAAAAAGAGAAGCCTTCCTGGTATCCAATATTCATTATTAATGTGGTACTTATTTAACCCTTCAGGCCTCGGCCCCTCAGCCGATTGACAAGTTGCTGTCCCAAACAAATTTAGTAAAAATTAGTAAAAAAATTGAATTACGACACTGTCTCACCAAAACATTAATTACTGCCAAACCACTGTACCCATAATTAAAATGAAACATATTAACATAATAAAACATAATAAAATCAAACAAATAAAATTAAAATAAAATTAAAACGGGGCCGTCACGCTGAATCGTTTTGTGGCCGATATCGGCCAATCGGGGCTTGAGGGGTTAATAAGCTAGCTGCAGCTAGCATTCTTAGTTTCCGAGATATTAAGGTTCATGTTGGCGATCCGGATTCATTGCTCCGGAGTGGAATTAGATATTAGGCTTTAAAGTTAGTGATTAAGCTATACTACCCTACCTTTTGGATTACAGTGAAATCTCGATCAACCGTTCCCTGAATCCTCATCTTCCAGCATGTATCGTTTATTTTGTATGGTCTCAAATTAATCCCATATAAAACACAAAACTATAGATCGCATCCATTGTTTCTCATTAGATCGTTTTATCACAATGATCGGCTATTGTGCTAATTTACTCACTCGATTGATTTATGAAAAATTACTGTTTAAAAAATCCCGACACACCTGATATTATCTACTTTGGACAGTTCGTGGTTCGCCAGGATATTCCCACGATATCACGCCGAAGCACCACCTTGATGCAGGCGCAAAGAACACGTATACCTATCGGCCAATACCATTACAAAATTCCCAAAAAGCGGCCGGCCAGCGGAATCCGACATTATTATAACATTTTTAGGAAATTCCCATGATGTCTAGCCGATGCGCCTGCGTCTGACGCTAAATGCAATACAATAGAAAATAAATGCGAAACAGCGTTGAAGAGACAGTTAAAAAGTTTGAAGATAAAGATAGAGGATCCGTGGCCTGTATCAACGTTTTCGGGAGCAAATGCGGCATTTGAAATAATGAAATAAAAAATGATGACAGGCATTTTTAAATAAACGTACTTGGTATGGTCCGGCTATCAATTAATCCTATTTTAAAAAAACGGACACATTTTTATCGCTATAAAATTTGTTATTTCATTTGGTCATGCCAGTAAGTCTGCATTTGTGCGTTTTTCTCACAAAATAGAAATCTCAAAAAAACTAAGTATCAAAGTAACCCTATAATAGACTATACTGACAGCGACTTAGCCAAATGCCCCCCCCCCCCCACCCCCGAGTAAAGTTCTGGATCCGCGCTTAGGGTAAGGTACTGGAATTTCCACCAACTTTCCCACATTTACTGTTTTCCTGCATTTTTTGCAAGTTCCTTCAAAAACGATAGATAGAGGTTTCACTGTTTACTCATTCATGTTCGGTTAAGTATGAAAATAATACTTACCTATGAACACAACTGCAGCTCTCCCTAACTATACAGTCTAGTTTTAAAGTTGGTGGAACAACCAATTAAGAAAGTGAGTGAAAATGTTTAAAACGTGTCGAGTTCATTGTGGCATTGGGCACTTCATTGGGCTCGATTGCATTTCTTCGTGAACTAATATCGGAAAATAGTTCATGCGAGCGAGACAGAGCAGTGCGTTAAGAGCGGAATGTAAAATGAACAATTGAATCTTTTCCCACACAAAAACTAGCTTCCGCATATAAAATAATCTGAATTAGTTTGACAACGTTTGTTTGTTAATAGGTACTCTTATTGTGAAATTTCTAATGGGCATTTCTAATGGAGATTGTCATGCGACAATCTCTTTAAGACAACCCTACTATGAAGTGTTTATATGTATATATGTGCAAGTGCATGCAAGTGTGTGTCTTTATAATACATTCGATCTACAGAATTAAATTGCAATTCCGTTAATTTTATCACAACGAAAAATAGTGACCCAGCCTGGAATCGAACCCGGAACCTTACAATGTAAGATCAGGCGACCAAACCACTATGCCACCGGGCCATGTCTTTATTCGTTTCGTCCGGTCTTACTTTATGCTGGAAAAGTGACCATCATTTATTTTATATTCTGCTCTAACGTATTGGTTTGTCTCGGATCCCATTATGGACTTCCTCATTGATTACGAAGGCTAGTGTATAATACAGAAAAAAGACAATCGCACTCGTCCAAAACACTGCCAATCTCTATCCGATATTATACTTAAGCATATTTCGACGTCTAAATGTGAATCGTTTTATTTATATTCCATTATAGTTTATTTATAACTCGTTAACTTGTGAATTTCTGGTTGCCATATAACGTTAAGCGAAGCTGCCATAATAACAAAATATAGATTTTTATATTAAAGTGAAACATAGACTACCCACATTTTTCATAACAGTCTGGTCTTGTAAATCGTAAATTAACGTTTAAGTTGTATAAGTTTATTTTATTTTTACGTTTAGTACAAATTTTGCTTTAGCAGAATGTGACCTTTTTTAATGACGAGCATTACGTTTTATGTATGCAACTATTATTTTTTTTAAAGCCGATGTACGTAGCGATCTAGGAACTAATGTTTATTGTATAAAAAGGCGGCACGTTGGGTTTTTGAGGTAAGGCCGACACAGCAAATCAAAGAGTTGCAATTGCCGCTCCGCTTTGAACATTTCAATATTTCGCTTATTAGGTCTCTTGTCACAAATCCACCGTGCTGCCCACAATTAGAACAAAAACATCCACTCATTACACTGCTAGGAATCCAAAGCCCCTTTTTTCTTTAATAAGTATCGTATTCAACCCTCACTCTTTATAATACTCAATCTTTAGTGGAAATCGCCTATTTTTACATTATAATAATGGGGCCATTCAGTATTTATTAAAACGCATGCATGAAAATATGTAAAAACTGGAGGGCTGTTTGAATACGATTAAAAACTGTTTATTTAAGTCGTATAACATTCTATTTTTACCGTTTAGCTTGTTTCATGTATAATGATTATTGCAGTTTCCATTTTAACTGGTAATTCAGTGAAAGTATTATTTGAATATTTTTTCTACGAGAATAAAACGCTTTAAAATGAGTTTGTTATTTCTGTTCATTAACCTGTCGGACGCCGACAGTGCCTATAGGCATTTTGCGTCGTTTGACAGATCTGCGCGTAACCGCTTCAGCCGGCCCCCATATATATTATATAAATATATAATATACATGACTAACATGATTAACTACTAGGTAACGAGAGAGAATTCATGAAAAAACGATATTGTTCGTATTTATTTACAAAATCGACCAAAAAGTTGCAGCCCAGTTTTTAGCGCGTGAAGGCTGGCCTACAAACGTTTAATACACCTATTCTAAATCCACTAACAATGACTTAGGTTCGGAACGAGCCACCGGCCACAGCCACCGGTGATTGTTGAGTGCGAGCGAGTATACGCCAAGTGGTGAGTGCAAGCGAGTAGCGAGTCACTGCTGGTGACTGTAAACCGTATGAAAAAGCTTGTCATCTGCTTGTCGCTGGTCACCAGTGGCTGGGTCGGTGGCTCTTTTGCGACGAACCTAAGGCTCATTACGCATTGTCATCTGGTCGCCGGCGACTGAGATTGCGCTGTCGACTGGTCGCCGGCGACTTGGTTTTTGGTTGGGGAGACCTAGTCGAGCGGTAGTGTTTCTTGCGGGGTTCCCATATGGCCGCTACTCCGCCGACAATCAAACGTTCAATATATTTGACAACCCTCACCCGCGCATAACGCTAACTACAGGCGTTTTCCATAACATAGCCTTCTGCTCACTTCCCTCGCACCATACCCCGCAATGCCTTGCCACTCGAGAGTGCGCCTACTGTTCTAACTCGGTATAATGTGCTAGCGATGACTAACCTTAATAAGACAGTGCACTTAGTTAGTAAAATAAAACAAGATAGATAATATTTTCATACACATTTTATATCAATGAAGTCAGTTCGAAAAATAACTACTACGCTAAAACAAAAATTCAGACAAAATTATGAGGCCTCGTTTTCGCTAATCTGCTTTTGGCACTTGAATAACTGTGGAAATACACTCAGCGATGCAATAATCTTATTTGGTTACTGTACCTTCAAAAATGGTCAGTCTAAACAGCTCAGTGAATCAATTTTTGCATTGTGTTGACTATGTTGGTTTATAAAATGACTTGTTAGTACGATGAACTTTATAATTGCACAATCATTTTTTAGGAACTGGACGCAAGTCATTAGATTTTTTATAATAGCAAATCACAGCTGAAGTATTTTATTTCTTAGTGGACTAAACATTCTAAACTGTTTAGTCAACAACAGTTAAGAAAATCATCTGATGCGGTTCAGACATTTGTTCCAGTAGAGTAGAATCCAACTTATAATGTTCATCATTTTTAATTAAAAATAGGCTTCATTTAAAATTATTACTCGACAGAAACCTTTATCATGAGTGTTTTCCCTAGTTTTTACAAAGGCCGTCTTACAGTAGAATAAGAGTACATCGCAAGCGAAATAATAAAGTACATCGTTTTCTAAAAGTTACTTGCGGGGATGGACATACCCGTTTCTCCAGTCAACCGGGACAACTTTCAGAAAACGAACCGCCACTCACAAATTCAAAAATCTGCAAAGCAACAGCGAAATAAATGCAAATAGAACTTAATGTTTAACTAAACATCTTATACAAAAAAAGAGAAACGTATTTTGCAATAATACAGGATGTTCGGAACTGTTACTCTATCGATACTGTGAGTCATATGGACTGCATAAATTTTCCGCACAACCGTATTATCACAGCCGTAAACCAAACGAAATGAATTTAAGAAATATTTTTTGAAAGTTTTTTCATGTTTATACATACATAGTAAGGGATAAATCACAGAAATTGAAATGCTGAGAAAGTTCAGGATGAGTTTAGTGGACTGCTCGCCGCTTCTGAAAAGGAAAGACATTTAAGGATGCGCTCGTGTCTAAAGATTAAAGATGTACGCCCATCGCCATCTTAAGCTAATAAAATTCTACATCGCTGATAAGAATTTTAAGGTCACCTTCTCTTTAGAGCGTAATTCAGTTTTTCCACAGAACCCCTGAGACCTTGCTTGTTCCAGTTGACCATGAAGATAGGTATTTTCCTCGGAAAGCTCGGATCTTATAGTGTTCACTCTCTCCAGGTTTTCCAGGATTTCAAATTTCTCTTGCACTGAAATTTAAATTATCGATTGGTTTAGAGTGTACATACGGAACATACTGAAAATGGTCCTATTTACACGACTGCTTAACAATAAAGGAGTGTAATGTGTTCAGTTTTCATCTATGTATGTTTTGAACCTTGCTGTAGCGTGCCAAAAAGTCTTGCAAACCTAATTCTCAAACAAATATGTTTAGAACAATCCGTCAACCACTGGAACACGCCAGGGTTTAATCAATCCAAAGCGCTATTTAAGGCCTACGACCCTAAGACGGCCCGTGAGGCCTTATCGCTAAATAGGAACAATCTACGCATACTGGTGAGGGCGCTCACGGGGCATTGTGGCCTCAACAAACACATGTACAACCTCAAGCTCCGAGACACAAAAATGTGCAGGTTTCGCCAAGGGCCAGAGGAAACTCCCCTGCACCTCATGTGCGAGTGTGGCACGCTGATGCGTAAAAGATACACCCACTTGGGTGGTCATTACCTCCAACCTGAGGAGGTAAAACAATCTGGCGCCAAAAGCCTGTTGCGGTTCTTAAATGACAGAGGCTTAGCGCAGAACTATAGCAGGTGGCGAACACAATAGATCAGCAATGGCCGCAGTGTTACAAGGCTCATAAAGACCTTAGAAAAGCCCCACACAACAAATAAAAATTTTTTTAAAAAAATGTATGTTTTCCGTTTCTTGATTCCACTATAACTTCTAAACACTTATATGTGGTATTCTTATAACTGTTATGTCATCCTGAGTGTCATAGGGTATCTTAACTGTCCAAATATTAAGTAAGTAGTTGTCTAAATGTCCAAATGTCAATAAATTAACATAAATATATCGAGTTTAGTGTCAAATGAAAGGTCTGATTGAGTAGATACCGGAAATATGCATGCATCTATGGATAAATACATAAACCATAGTCTATATGGATAAATACATAAACCATAAATATTCCATAAAAAACTATAAAACAAAATATTTTAAATACAATAGTTCAATTTCTGTGTTAAATGTTAAAAGTTAACGTGGTTCAGTGTTAGCATTAATCTTTTTTTATTCTTTTTAATATATTTACTTGTTAACCCTTCAGGCCTCGGCCCCTCAGCCGATTGACAAGTTGATGTCCCAAAAAAATTTAGTAAAAATTAGTAAAAAAATTGAATTATGACACTGTCTCACCAAAACATTAATTATTGCAAAATCACTGTACCCATAATTAATATAAAACATATTAACATAATAAAACATAATAAAATAAAACAAATAAAATTAAAACGGGGCCGTCACGCTGAATCGTTTTTTGGCCGATATCGGCCAATCGGGGCTCTAGGGGTTAATATTATTTTTGGAGAAACCAAACAATTTGGTACGAAAATAAATCTGTATTATCTTAAAATCACAGGAATGACATTTTGAATATAATTGTTTTTTTTCACGCAAAATAAACTTTTACAGATCTATTTATCGACAAATTGCCAAAAGGCAATAAGTTTGAGGCTAAATTACAAAATGACCACTGAATTTTTTGAGATAGATCAAACAGGAAACTTTAGCTAGCTAAGTCCAGGTGCATTTTTAATTTTCCTCCTAATTTAAGGACAAAACAATAAAAAACACCTAAGTGCCATTTCCCTGCCGAAAATCAAGAAGTTCATGGCTAAAATTCAAAAAACGCCACCTAATATTTTGAAATAGAAAAGACAATAAGCGTTAAGTAATATTAAGCCCTCTTTAACTTGTGATAATTATGCTTTTAATTTACCTCGTAATTGATTCGCTCAAAACAAAAACAGATCATGTAACTTTGGATGAAACTTTAGCGAAATCAATTAAAACCTATATAATACCTATTCTAAAATATATTTTAATATTACTGAACAAAATCATATGTATAAAAGTTGAAATAATTTTAAAACATTTGATATTTCATGACGATAGTACATTTTTTTTTTACATTAAGATGTTTTTGTTGATTTCCCTAAAGTCTGATCAGTCACATGGTCTCTTTTTATTTTGAGCAAATCAATTTGAAAACAACAAAAAAAATAAAAAACAACTAAAATATTTGGATGTTCGCGGCAGCCGCGAATGAAATCGGTGTTGGTCAGCAGCGATATTACGAACGCTCTCACTTTTCAATCACTGCCATTGAAGGTGTTTCGGTTAATCGCCGCTAGAGGCGACTCAAAATGAGAGCTTTCATAATACCGAAATTTGCCATTGCGAGAACGATATAAAAATGAGAATTTGCAAACCACCTCCAATCGCAGATTTAAAAGCGAGAGCACTCGTAATAGGGATGCAGGTTCAATGACTAAATATCTAGTTAGAATAGCTTGGTGCCTGTAGCAGCTTGCCGAGCCCTCCAAGCCATGGCAGAGATATATGTCCTTAAGCGTCACAAAGACATCCAGAACAGGGTAAAAATCTATTTATTTTCAAAGAGGTTTATAAATTCTCAAAATTGCGCGGTTAAATTATAAATTTTACTTCTTTCTAGAAGAGTATGTTAAATAAATGAGTCCCCACCATAAAGTTGCATTAAACATGATATAACAAAAATTCGTCATTATCATCAGCAGCAGATAAAGATGATACAAACCTTTACAAATCAATAACAAGAAAATTGTTTAGAGTTGCATGTCTGATTTTTTTCCAGGATTTTTTTAAGCGGCATGTAATAAGTTTTTTTTAAGTAAGATCGAAAAGCATAATGAATACTCACTCTCAGCCAACACCATATAGTTACACAGCTGTATATTCTTCTCCTTGGTCTTTTTCAAGTCCTCCTCGAGGCATTTGATTTTGGCATTGAGTTCCTTGATTTTATCTGTCTTTTTGTCGAGGGCGGCTTTGAATTGAGAGCGGGTGATGACTTCATCGGAGGGCTGCTCGCGCGGTTTCACCCGCTTTACTTGCTTTTCCTTCTCCGCTTCGATTTTCACCTCCAACCTGATCCGGTCAAAGAAAGCGTTGTCCGAGACCGGCTCCTTTGCTTGCGGCGGCACCACATCACTCTGGCTCTCTAAAACTTAAAATATTAGAAAGAATACAAAATGGCTGTATCCACTTCTTTTTAGGTTGATTTACATTGAATCAGTTACTGACTTCAAACTCAAAACAAGTCACCGCTGACCTGGTACCGTCATCAAGTAAATTGATTTCAAGTCAGTACAATGCTGTCGCTTCAGTGCTGACTACAATTCCCCCCACCACACGCGCTAGCAGTACTGACCATGTGTAAAGTCGGAGACGGTGTAAGGTGTTGTCGAGTCTTATGGAAAATTTTAACTAGCGAAAATGACACATTTTTCCCTCAAATACACCCTGAAGAAATAGCGAGTGACTGACTGCATGTAAACAGTATGAGTCAATACTCAACGCCAGCACTGATGCCTATAACTGACTCAATGTAAATCTATACTTATGGCCTCAGAAAATTTGACAATATCGCAGAGTAATGTACAGACTGTTGTACCTTAGAACACTTTTTAAGGTTCAGCTAATAATGAGTTTTGTCTGAAACTAACTCCTAAGGTGACATTTGACAAACTTACATTTATTTTGAGCCATAGAAAGGTACTGAAAGGGACAGAATTATGCAAAAAAGAAAGAGCACAAATAAATCGGCCATTTTGATTGGCAGTGTCTCTCAGACCTTAAGGTCAGCAGTTCAAGGTTAAGGAGACAATTTTTGGGACCCAATTTTACTAAACTTTCTACCATTTTTACTAAAAACTTCATATACTCAGAAGACAAGCAATTTAAAATTCTGAAAATAATTGAACAAACTGATGAATATTGTTTTCATGATCAGTATGACCTTAGCTCTATATAAACTGGTCATGAGTATGACCTTAGCTCTATATAAACTGGTCATGAAGTAGTTTTCTCCAACTCGTAGAGAATCGTTTCAGGCAGGTTATAGACTAGCTATTACCAGGATAGGGTTTTTATATGGCTGAGACTAAGCAAAAATGAGTGAAAATGAGCAAATTGAGTTTACAATCGATTCAAAAATGCTTGATGCAAAGTCGTTCAACTCTGTCAATTCGGCTCCTTGACTAAACTCGAGTATTGTGCTTAGCTTCTTATTTTATCTTACGTGCGAGGTGAGTTTGTAAGCAGATTTTATCACAGTTTTTGCACGATTTGTATGAAAACTATTATACAGTAAACGAGGATTGGGCCATTGCTCGCCCCTCCGAGCCGAGCTATAGGTCGGTCATTCCGGAAACGCAAATGGTTCTTTTGTGAGTCGGTTCCTCTAGAATCGGTCACTCTGAGTATTTTAAATTTATTCTGCATCAATGCGCTTTCAATTTAATGGCGCATTCGCCTCAAGGTACCAGCGTAACTTCATGCCGCTTAAGATTAATGGAACACTACATGAAGGGCCATACAATGCAGCATGGTTACCTATCAAAATCCTGCCATAAGTATCATTAACCCTTCAGGCCTCGGTCCCTCAGCCAATTAACAAGTTGCTGTCCCAAATAAATTTACTAAAAATTAGTAAAAAAAATTAATTACGACACCGTCTCATCAAAACATTAATTACTGCCAAACCACTGTACCCATAATTAAAATGAAACATATTAACATAATAAAACATAATAAAATCAAACAAATTAAATTAAAATAAAATTAAAACGGGGCCGTCACCCTGAATCGAGTTGTGGCCGATATCGGCCAATCGGGGCCTGAGGGGTTAAAAGGAACCGTAAGCAGAAATTAAGTATCTGTCCTTATGTAGCATGCATTATTTCACCCTCGCTCTGCGAAAGTGCATCATTCAAAAGGTGGAAACGAGTAGTTAAGGCAGCTTTATCCAGGACAAATAACGGGTGAGATTCATAAGCTTCAGAATATAGTACCATAAAGAACCAGAAGTATGCCGTACCTCCTCGTCCATTAACATTATCAACGAAGTCATTAAACTCCCCGAGGGTCATCGCTTTGTTCTTGGCAACGGGGGGATCTGGTGTCTTCTCTTTCGGCTTGTTAATTTCTTTGCAAACATTTGTATTCTCCTCAAAGTCCAATTTTGAGAGAAGTATAGCCTGGCAACATAGAAAAACAAAATACTTGATTACAGGCGAATGTTAGTTAATTTTAAAATAAAATTGCATCGGAAATATCTCTATATTCCACCCTTTCACAAATTTTAATAAATCATATGCTGAAGCGTTGGCCTCTTGAATGTATTTCCTAACTTCCACTTTAACCACCCTACCTATACGAACGTACGTGATACGGCCGTTATATTATCGCCCGAACGTAACAACCCGTATCACATACGTTCAAGGACGCTTGAGTACAAAATTGTGTCTATTGTGTAAAAAAAATGTGTGGTATATTGTACACAAGTATTGTTATAAGGAAATCTAATTTAAAAAACCCAACATTTTTTATCCTACTTTTTGAATAATAACTGTTAGTTAAGCATATGCTGAAATCCAAGATCCCTTAAAATGTTGGCTTCTTCAATGTATTCCTAACTTCCACTTTTAATATGTTGCAATAACTTAGTTGTGTTTCTTACAGACATAATCCAATATCATTATTAGGGGCGCTGATAGCATTGGCGGCGAAACTAATAGCCATTTATTTGGCCATCTATAATAACATTGATAATGAATGTTTTTTTTATAAAGGACTAAAGATTATAAAAACTTAATAATTTAAGCAATGATAACAATAACATTCAATTATTAGTGCCATCTATCGCATTTTTTATGCTGATTACATCACAGAAATAATAGAGATAGAATGCCACCTATTAGTCTATATAAATATATTTAAGTCCGTAATTATTACGTATTGAAACCTGTATACCAAATTAAAAATCGACATCTTTATGTAAATATTACCAAATCATTTTTTTTTCAAGATGAAGAAGGAAATATCTTTTTTGAGCCGCCCTGAGATTATTAGGACCATTTCCGGATTGAAGTCTGTCTGTGTGTCTGTGTGTGTATTCCTCCACGATAGCGTCAATCGCTTAATCCGATTAACCCCTCGCGTACCAGACGGCCCGAAACGTCCAGAATTGATATTTACCGTCGAACCCCAGACGGCCCGAAATGGCCAGGCGAGGCCGACCGCTAATTATGTTAGTACAACTTTGACTAATAATTATGAATAATCTTTATTGCTTTACATAACGACGTTACAAATATCTAATAGCAAATTTCAATAGCAACATAAAACAGGTCTTTTTTAGACGATCGGTGTGACAGTTTCGGAGTAATGGTTTTTTTTCTGAAACGCCATCTTTTTTTTGAGACTCGCGAATTTCTTACGGGCCGTAAGGCACACATTAAAATTCAAACCGCGGGCCGCGAGGGGTTAATCTGAAATTTGGTATGCAAGCATCATATGATCATTGCAAGAGCAGAAAAGATTTTGGTTGAAATCTCAATCTCAATCTCAAAATATTGGACTTAATGCCTTGAAATTTGGTACGAGATGCCTTGTTGGGCCAATGTCACATTGTGAAATTTTGGTTGGAATACCTCATATATAAATATTACCGCTATCTGTTGGCGCTTGGCCCAAACCCACCCTTCGCCAAAAAACGAACCGCGCCGCCTGAGGCGTCGCAATGGAACCCAATCTGGTTTGTCCACTGGTCGAGAGAGGGCGCTTATCGATTTTATTTATGAAATTAAGATTTATATGAAATCAGTCTTGGCTACTTGACGGGAAATTCTTGGGGTGACAACACAGTTTTTTTTTTTGCAGAGAGAGAAAGAGAAATAGCTCACCTTCTCGAGTTCATCTTCGTAATGGCCGTCAACGAATTTGGAATCCTTCTGCTTCCATTGCTCCCATTCATTTCCACTTCCAGTCTTCGGCTCCGGTACTGGCTTCTTCTTCTTATTCTTATTCAGTGCGGTGTTGCCATTGTTAGTGCAGATTGGCTGTTAAAAGGAATTTTAGGTATTTACAGAGGTGGGCAAATTATTATACTCGAACATACAATTCAGTACTAATCTGCATTTTTTAAAAACATTATACTTCTAAACTGTGCTTATTGTTAACCTGTCGGTAGATTTTTTTTGGTAGATTTTGTATATAAATACTAACAATATCGCTTTTTAATAATTTCTCTCTTGTAACCTAATAATTAATCTCATTAGTCATGTATGTTATATATTTATATAACATACATGGAAGCCAGCCGATTTGGCTACGTGCGGTTCTGTCAACCACCGCAAAAGGCCGATCGACCCTTTTGGCGGCCCAGCGGTTAGCCATCGCTGATTAACCCTTGAATATATATATAAAACATGATATTATCAGAGTTCATGATATTATCGGATTTTATATCTACTCTGGAATTACAGTAATGGAGTTAAGTATACTTGGTTTTTTTTCTGAAGATAGTAATTTTAAGAAAAAAATGTATCCCATATAAATAGGAAAGCAATCAGAGGGTCTACGTACATGTGACTTTACTCATGTATACTCATATACATCATACTAATTACGAATCGAGATATAGGTATAGGTATATATTTTTTTTAAACTGCTATTTTCAAATAAAATATTTTAAATATACTTAACTCGATTACTGTAATTCGAGAATAGATATAACATCCGATAATAGCAAAATTTATAGTTTTATAATATTAAAACTCACATAATGTACCTACACACTCTCATATCTCTAACAATATAAAAAACCTATATGTAAACAGGTGTGAATTCAGATTTTCCTTTTGTATTTGGATTTATTTTATAATATTTTTGACTAGTTTTATTATTTAATGAATATTTTGATTTTTTAATTATTATTTTGTTTGTTTATTTTTTTTACTTTACTATATCAATTTTAGGCATCTTTTTCAGATTCCGAAACTGCAATAATCTTTATTTGGCATCAATAAATAAACGAGATATAGGCATTTAAAGAAGCATCAAACACATAAATTTCGATAGGTTATTAGTTTTTTTTAAACAATAAGTACATAAACACTTATATGACGGTAGGCGAAATTAGTTTTTTACTTTAATAATTTTAAAAGTAAGTAAAAAACCTTTATTTTGTATGAAAATATGTTTTTTTGTCTTGAAATGTTGCTTGTCCAAGACTTTTTTCTATCAGATTTAGCATTACAATGATAGAATCCAGTAGTTTTTTTTTATGTTAGATAAATGAAAAAGTTCCCATAACACATAAATTGCAATCCAACAATTTATATACAAAATAAATAAGATACCGCCAACCAACGTGTGCGGTATCTTATTTATTTTTTAAAAATGATAAAATGGAATTTGCTTGAGTTTAATATATTTTTACCATGTTCTAGAGTTGTTAAAGTATAAAAAGCCATCAAAAAGTCTTCATAACTAATGCTGTTGCATTCTATACTGCGACCAAGAATTTTAAATTTTATGTAAACTTTATGGATAAAAAGAAAAAAACAGCAGATTTATCACATTGCTTGTGGTTTTTTAACCAAATTGCAAACAGAACAGAATTGTCCCGCTGTTTAGGTACATACAGTGTTTGTTTATGAAGTGACAACGAAAATGACAACGAAATGAACGAACAATACCTGAGTCGGCTTGCTGGTGCCATTTTTGTTCTTCTTTTCAGCGGTCTTCTTCTGAGCGGTCGTCTTGATGTTATTTACCTTCTTGCCTTTGTTCTGATCAGGTTTTTTGTCGAACGGCTCGTCGTCCCCCTCAATTTTGAGACAAGCGAAACGCGATGGTACCACAGTAGCCATCATGGGAAACGGGCAGCAAACTTTACACTTTACGAAGAAGCTGGTATTTTTTTGCAAGGGGATCGTTTGGTATTTCCAATGCACCCGCGGAGTAATAACAACGCTAATAATCCGACGAACAAACGGCGTGCGTCTTAAAAAATCTAAATTCGGCAATTTTTCGATTCAGCAAACAGAAATCGGCGACGAAAACACCGACCCAGAGTTGTCAAACGAAACAAAAACGTAGACGTCGAGATTTGAGGCAGCTGGATTTGCAGCAATGCTCAGCTCAAAGCGATCACGAATTTCCAGCATGTCGATTTGCAGTACCTTTCGTTTTCTTTTAGTGGCTCCAACCAAAGAGGGTGATCACATGAATAGTAATTGCTTATTCACCCAAAACATTAGCATTTTAAAAACAGCAAGCCCACATATTGTAAGCGTTATTGTAATTTTTGTATAACATTCGTGAAACAAGTTAAACAGTACGTCACACAACTCAAACCATACCGAACGCAGCCATTTGAAACGTCAAATTTTGACACCAACACACCACCAACACTATTATATCGTGGCACCAACGTGGCACCACTGATCATATAAAATACGTGGCACCAACGTGGCACCAACAACAGCCTGTCAAATGAGACGCGTATGCGGTTTTATTTTTTTAATGTTTTAATCAGTGTAATGCTTGTTTATTACATTTTATATGTTTGTTTTTCACAGTTTAGCAATTGTTTGCGTAATTTAACAATGAAGACTATTGACGATTTCGGCTACGGGTTCAATGAAGGCACGTACTTAAAGCATCTAATTTTCTTAATTATGTGTAAAACGTATGTATTTATGCAGTTTTAATGTCACCACGATATTCATCATACTGATTCCGAATCTGTAAATCTTTGCTCTATCTCTATTAACCCTTTCGCCTACAGCTACCTGTGAGGCTCGTGGTCAGGTTGTCGAGCCAAAACTGTTCATCGCTTGCCTGGCCCGTGGTACAACAGTCTAGGCTAAACTGACTATTACGGGCCAGGCACGTCAACCGGGCCAAATGTAAGACATCTGCTGATTTGTGGAATGACTGAAGTGCTCGGCAGTTTAGTTTACTTTTTGGGACAATGCTGTTGCATCTTAAATGGTAGGTCAAGGGGTTAATAAGCAAGATATACTCGTTAAGAGAAGCATCAAATACCTACATTTTGGTAGATAAGGTTGTTTTTTTTTAATTCATAAACACCTATTTAACGGTTGGTTAAGTAAGTTTACAGTTAACTTACAGTTGGTTAAGTAAGGTGACAGAGTTAGCTAAACTGCACATATTCCAAAACTTACATTATGATCATATTTCAGTTGGTCAGCTACGTAAACTACACCCAACGACGGGGCTACTTACTGAAGACGGTTTTGATTTCAATATAAGCAGCGATCATAGCGTGAACCAAAAGAATTATGAAGAACTCGGTGAAGCTATCACCCAATACGTTTACGATTTACAAAGAAACGAAGGGCATCTTAAAGAGTATCCGGTGCCACCTGACGGGCAACTGCAATCTTTTATTTTCGGCACCAAAGATATATTCACAAATGCTGATAAGCTGATGGTTCTTATACATGGGAGCGGTGTGGTGCGAGCCGGACAGTGGGCAAGATCGTAAGTAAAACATTATAAAGACACACTTCAGAACAATATGATGTTTTCTGGGTATTATTCTAGTATTGGTATCTTTTCTATTATGGTATCTAGCATTGGTAGATTTTTAACATCACCCGACCTTCACGCTGATTCAGAAACTGCAATCTTTTTTCGACCTCAATAAATAAGCAAGAATTAGGCATTTAAATATATAAAGAATATAGGCATTTAAAGCCTCATATCGACTTGCGAGCGCGGCTTCTTGTGAGCGGCTCAGCTCGCATGTCAATCCGAGCCGTGCGCTGTCGGTTTCTTGGTGGTGCTCGAAGGGCGCTCAGTCCGAGCCGCTCGGATTGTGGAGATAATCGCGAGCGCAGTTTGTGAGCGGAATAGACGACTACGAAAAAACGTTCTAACTAGTATTTTGGGACCCTGAACATCAACTCATAGCAAATTAAAAAGAGGACGCTTGGCGTGAAATTGCGACAGTTTTTTGAGGCTCGTGGAGCCGGCTCGTATGCACTTCCATCGAGCCGTTCACTGCGAGCCGCTCACATCGCACCGCGCTCGCGAGTCGATACGAGGTTTACAGAAGTGTCAAACACATATATTTTGGTAGGTTAGGTTAGTTTTTTTAGACACTTCATAAACACCTAAATGGCGGTAAGTTAAATAATTTTATTAAACCAAAAAAAAAATTTTTTTTGGTATGTAAATTTCAAAATTTTATGTCTTGAAATATTACATGTCTAACCATTGATATATTAGCTAGATATACCCTCTGATACAATTAAGTTGGCTCCATACGCTTGGCTCGTAAAACATGTGACAGAGCAATAACTTGAACAGTACGCGAGAGAATAGCACGCCAAAATTCTTCGCGGTAGCTTTCACAATGGAAATGGTCGGCTATCTGCCAGCGGACTGCGACCAAACTACTAATGGCTGGCTTTCAGTAGTGGTTATGAATTGGTAATTTTCGAGCACGAAAGGGGATCGTGTGTCGATGTGTCCAACGCTATTTCCTATCAGATTTAGCATTACAATGATCGAATTTAGTAGGGTGTTTTTTTTATATAACTTTCGTTTTCTATTTTCTTCTATTGTTATTAGGTTGATCATAAACGACAGCTTGAATTCCGGAACTCAAATCCCGTACATCGAAAGGGCAAAACAACTCGGCTACGCAGTCCTCGTTACAAACACAAATGACAATGATCGTTTCGTCGACAACGTTAAGAAAAAAATCCCACACAGCTCATCTCCAGAAGAGCACGCTCAAAGCGTATGGACAAATTACGTAAGGAAGTCGCCCGCAAAATTCATCGCGATCGTCGCTCACAGCTACGGCGGCATTGTCTGCACCAATTTAGCGACTCAAAATTATGACGACTTCAAGAGTAGAGTACGCGCGATCGCAATGACGGATTCTGTGCACAGGGCGAGAGGATCTAAGTCGTTTATGGATAAAGACTACTTTTCAAACGTGGCTGTGAATTGGGTATCTAGTTATGATGCTTTAGATACGAAACAGTCTCCTCCAAAAGATGGCAGTGATTGCATCCCATCTGTTTCCGCTGGTAATTAAATATAACTTATTTCTGTGGTATTTTTTCAAGAATTAATACATGTTGTTTTATTTCAGGGACAAGCCGGCATGAGATGACGTCATTTAGCTGTATTGAATCTGTTTTTAAATTCATCGAAGCCAAATATGCTTCTCACAAAAAAGTGAAATTGTAACATTTTTATGCTTATTTGTAATAAAGTCGGTTTCCCGCCAATTAAGCGTATTTTTCTGGGTTTAAATAGCGATAGCCGATTGGTCGATGGTTTTTCGAGCTAAACCAATCAGGAGCGATTGTCGTTTAAAGTCGCACTTGTTATGACAGCTCTACACCAATGCTTGGCCGCATCGTTAAGGTGGATGCGAGTCGACACCACTGTGATGTGATAAATATATAAGAAAGAGCGAGAGGGATATAGGCAGTGGCCAAAGTAGAGCGGGCATTATATTACGAAATAATGTAAAAATTATATCCAAATTAAACCTTGAGAAAAAATATATTTTATTGCTTTCTCGCATTGTGATTGTTTATCGATGAAAAAAGCTCAAACGTCAGATTGTATCACTAGAGTTCAGGTGGAGTTCAGTAAACCAGTGCAGTAGACAATTTCTGTTTCTTGCTGGGTTCATTTCGGTTTCTATTTTGATGTAGATTTCGTAGAATTCCGCATCGCTCTGTTTCGGCCGCCGGTTTTATTTTTTGAGGTTTTTTCGCGAAAAGTTGTATTGTTGTCGGCGAATTCGCGTGCGGACATGTTTGTCATTGTGTTTTCTCTACAATGAAGCTTCAATGCGAGGTTCTGGTCGTCAATAGATTGCTAGCGACGCTCAGTATGGGCAATGTAAAATGCCGACCTTGCAAATCGACTCTGGCTCTGGGGAGAGAGCCGAACGGGAAAGACTTCTTCCTGATTCATTTCTCGGCTGTGAACACGTGCGGGACCAAGTATAAAGTAACGAATATAGAGCAGCTTTTCATGCGTTTTATGTCTGAGGGAAAGGTGACTATTCGCTTCGCTTCCCCCTTGGTCGACTTGTGCGTGAAGGGCGATCCCATCCAGTTAAGGCTGTTTATAAATGCCTTGAGGCTAGCGATTGGTGGCCGAGGCAGCGAACTGCGGGACATAAAACTAGAGAACGTGGCCGTGACGGCAAACTCACGGACGTCTCGCACCAAACTGACGATAGCGGACCGTTCAGACTTTCCGAAACACGGCCTGCCCAGGACTCTGGAGACGCTCATCATCGATGGAGTCGGCCTCTGCAACTTCCGGCGGGAGATACTGTCGTTGCGGCATTTGAAGAGCTTGGATTTGAGCAACAATGAGATTGAGAGATTGCCTGCGGAGCTTGGTTTGTACTCATACTTTGTTTTATACTTGGTTTGTACTACCTTGTTGCTCAACCCGTCGGATGCCAACAATGCCCATAGGCATTTTGCGTCGTTTGACAGATTCGTGCATAGCCGTTTCGGCCGGCCTCCATGTAAATATATAATATACATGACTAACAAGCAACTTTAATATACATGACTCCATTATAAAATATATAATATACATGACTAACAAGATTAATTACTAGGTAATAAGAGGGAATTCACGAAAAAACGATATTGTTAGTATTACAAAATAGTATTTACAAAATTGTCTAACAAGTTGCGGCGCAGTTTTTTTGCGCGCAAAGGCTGGCTTTCGACGGGTTAATTGTGGGGTAACAGAAAAAATAGCTCCCATCAATATTATAATGGTATGAAAATGGGGTGCCTCACTTTTAACCCCTCGCGGCCCGCGGTTTGAATTTTAATGTGTGCCTTACGGCCCGTAAGAAATTCGCGAGTCTCAAAAAAAAGATGGCGTTTCAGAAAAAAAACGATTACTCCGAAACTGTCACACCGATCGTCTAAAAAAGACCTGTTTTATGTTCCTATTGAAATTTGCTATTAGATATTTGTAACGTCGTTATGTAAAGCAATAAAGATTATTCATAATTATTAGTCAAAGTTGTACTAACATAATTAGCGGTCGGCCTCGCCTGGCCATTTCGGGCCGTCTGGGGTTCGACGGTAAATATCAATTCTGGACGTTTCGGGCCGTCTGGTACGCGAGGGGTTAAGGCTAGATAAGTTAATTTTGTGACAGGAGTTCATATGGCAAGAAGAGGTTGTTGTGAAAGCTATCATTCAAATCACACGAGACAGACAAAGCTACGCAGCGTGAAAGACGGTCAATGTTTCAAATTTGAAAATGCAAACCCACTCAAAGGGATCTGATTGATATCTCCTCATTAAACATGGTCTCCTGATAGTTTTAATTGGGTTTGAAGCAAAACGTAAGGGGCTCTCTAGACGATCAAGCATGCTTGTCAAGCATCGCGTCGCGGGCTGGGAGGGGATCGTAAACCGCAGGAATTATGCAAATATATTTTTTTAATAATTACCAAAAATGCCTAATTTTGTAGTTTATACCAGGGAATCACATTAATTAAACGTAATTGATTGATGAAGGACGTGACTCTGTGGTATAAAACTAGAAAATTAGGCATTTTTAGTAAATATTTTTAAAAAATATTTGCAATTTCCTGCAGTTTACGATCCCCTCCCAGCCTGCGACGCGATGCTTGATCGTCTAGAGAGCCCTTAAGGAATGTATTATCCGAACCTTTTTCATTTATAAAAAAAATAAAATACCACTAGGGTGACTTCGCCTGATTCCGGCCAGTTATCGGAGTTCTGCTATTTGAGGTCATTAAAATATATGTTAAGTAATTGCAACATGGACCAATTATAGGAATTTTGATTACTTATATAGTCTATAATTAGTGTGATTTAAAAAAATCAAAAATAATAAAGCCATAATTTTCTAAAAATTAATAATCGAAAAAAATGTTAAATTACCAATTATCGGCCACCAATGCCAGTTTTCGGCCTTTTGCCTCCCATTTCTCGGCCGTTATTATTTCATACAAATGGACATAAAAAATTAACTTTCGAAATAAATTTAAAAAATTAAAAACTGCATGATTAATACACATTCATTTATTGAAAAGTTATTTTCGTGCCCAGTGCTTAAAATTAGTGAAAATATGGAGTAGGTAGGTATATCAAATTAACATTCAGTATACTTATATTGTTTGTTGGCTAATTCAGAGTACACAAGTTTATTGAATGAATCTAGTGCATTTGAGGTGAAACCACCTAGAGCTACAGAACAATATATACTCCTTAAAATTAGTGAAAATATGCAGTAGTTATATCAAATTAACATTAAGTACAATTATATGGTTTGTTGGCTGGCTACTTCAGAGTACACAAGGCTATTGAATGAAACTAGTGCATTTGAGGTGAGACCACATAGTGCTATAGAGCAATATCTACTCCTTAAAATTAGTGAAAATACGTAGTAGGTATATCAAATTAACATTCAGTACACTTATATGGTTTGTTTGCTACTTCAGAGTACACAAGGCTATTGAAACTAGTACATTTGAGATGAAACCACCTAGGACAGTGGTCACAGCCTATGTTCTTTTCAGCATCTTCTTCCACGTCACTTACGAGTTCTTCGGTGCATTTTGAACACTTTATTTTACTGTTCTTATTCGTGTTTTGGTTCATTTTCAAGGCTCTCTTCTTTTTTGGTATAATTCTTTGCTTTGGTACCTTTCTTGTTTTCATTTCAGTTTTCTTCTTCTTTTCTTCTAAATCAGTTTTTCTCTGTTGTCGTCGTTTCATCACTTCTTCTGCCTTTATTTTCTTTAAATTTTCTTTATCTTGATAAAATTTACGCCATGCAAATGAAGAAATTGCAGCAGGAGTACGAGGCTTGACTGGCTTAGGTTTGTCTGTTTTAGTCTCCGGCATGTACAAGTGTGTTTCGAACGGATCTTGAGCAAAAGCAGATACATTAATTTGCGGAGGTATAACCACAATGTCATCGAGAGATACTACAGAACCTACTTCTAAGTAGCTTCCCGATAGGTGAAGAGTGGATAGTGTTGGGTCGGACTGCTCAGCTTTGGAAGTTGACACAGTTGTCTGGGAATGAGTTTGAACGATTTTATTGTGGTTATGGTAAATGGTATTTTGTTGATCTTTTGCTGCTTCTTTCTGCTGAATATATGTCAGGGTATGAAATGGCTGCTGCACTACGGGTTGTTTATTTTGCGGGAAGTCTTCATCCGTTATAAGTGTAGGTATCGAGTCAACAAGTGTTTCCATGGACAAGGAAATATAATTGGTATCACTGTTTTGATGCTGCGGCGTAGATGATGCTAAAAACTGGAAGTAGCTCCCTTGCAGATGATTCACGGAAAATTCGTCAGTTGCTTTAAGGCATGTTTTAGCTGCCTGTAAATATGAAGTCGCATCTTGCTCCTGAGTATGAATGGGAATATCAGTCAAATTACGTTCAGTTTGGTCTTCATCCATTCGAATGTATCGACTCGGATTAATTTCAGCAACTGTTTCTATAAATATTGCACCATCGCTTGATTCAGTGTTAGGGATTGCTGATGTAAATACCAGTACATCTTCAGTCGTTTGTAGACCTTCATCGGCCGTTCGAGTGCATGATTCCCAAGGCACATTAGGGACTGCTTGTAATTCTGCGTACATATTATTACCCTGGTCTTCAACACTGATCTCATTACCAGTTGGAATTGCGTCAAGATTTTGAATTATTATCTCTTTTTCTGGCATATAAACGTTTTCGTTGTGTACTAAAGACTCTATTATTTGTGCTCGAGGATCAGATTCGGTTCGAATTATGGATACACCAGCATTTATTGCGTTATCTTCGTATGTTGTGGTATGAGTATTCATAGATGAGTTTTCCATTGGCAAACTTGTGTGTCTGGATTGGACTGAATTAGATAGATCCAGCTGGAGCGTTGATCCAGTAGCATCATCCGTTTCAGTTTGATACAGCACTTCCACAGAACTGTTATTTACCGCCTCTTGTTTATGTCGCTGGGCAGGTTTCCTCAGTTTTTTTACTTCTTTTAAGACAATCCTGACATCTATGTTTTTTTTCTTTAAGACTGGTTTCAAGTGGTTAAGTACCTTTCTCGTGGAAACAAGATCGGCATTGTTAATGTGTGCAGTTGCATTTTTTTGGGAAGTGTTTCTTTGGGTTCGTTCTGTTTGTGCAACTAACAGAGTATTTTGAACGCACTTGGTGAAGTCAATTGCGTCAGGATTGAATGGATACAAACCACACTTTTTAAATCCACTTATTATGTACGACTTCATGTCTGATTCGTCAAGTGATTCTCGGAAGAGTGAGCAGAAATTCGTCTTTGTCACAGATTTATTCACATTTTCAATTTTAGATAAAAATTTCCTAACAGTTTTTTTCCATTGCTCTTTCAGGGGTTTAAAAACGCTCACGTCAGCGGGTTGGAGTATGTGAGTTGTGTTAGGTGGAAGGGCATAGAGAATTATCCCGATCTCTTCACAGAACACACTCAAGACAAGGGACATATGAGATTTGTGGCCGTCCACAAGTAGCAGGATAGGTTTTGAAATTTCATTACGTTCAAGCCAGTTATTGAAGTCATTGGTTATGTATTCAAAGAATACTTCTGACTTCATCCATCCGGACTCGCTTTTTCCTAGACACCAATCTGGTGGCATGCTTTCTACGATAGCTTTTGGGGTGCGTACATATGGGAAGACCACAAGAGGTGGACATACATTTCCAGCTGCATTGAAAGTAACTAGGACAGTTAGATTGTCTTTTTCACTGCCGGGTTTGACTTCGTAAAGGTTACGATAGCCTCTAGGACCCAAAACTTTTCCAGTCTTGGGGCACAGCGCGAATCCGCTCTCGTCTCCGTTGAATATGCGACCTGGGTTTTCTAATATGTCTAGTTTGTTTATGTCAGTTAGGTATGTTTTTAGATCCATGAACCATCCTCTTATGGACTCCTCGGTAATTTGTTCCCTGGCTTTATTTATAGTCTCGGCGGATCTATGCGATACTTCGGGGTGTCTTTTTAGGAAATTCGAATACCATTTTTGACCAGGGCGATTATTTTTGAATGGATTTGGTTGATTTGAGTCTTTTACAATCTTTTCAACTGTATCCAATAATTCTTGTTTTTTAATTGGAAAACCACACTTTGCTATTGTAATAATCCAGTCCACTATTTTTCTTTCTCCCATTTCTCCGAGAACAGGATCTGGTCCAGGTTGTTTTATTTCGTCTTCAGCGACTCTTCCGCTTATGCGATCTTGTACAGTAGCTCGGGTAACTCCATACTGTCTACAAGCCTCTCTAATACCGGTCTTCCCATCTCTGATATCTGAGAGAGCTTGTTTTAGGGATTCTTCAGAATATAGTTTCTTTTTCTTCAGCCTGGACGCCATCTGAAAATAATAAAATCTCTGAAGGTGACCGGAGAAAGACGGAGACTTTTTTCCTACCTCTTCTTGGTGCAGTCTTGAGCAAAAGTATTTGACCTTAACCATACATACTTTTTGGGAACAAATATTTAAAAAATATATGGAGAAAGTTATTTTTTTTGCTTTTAAAAAAATATTTTTCGCAAAAGTTACAATTTCACCAACTAAAATCCCGCGAGTCAATAAAAAAAATACACTGTATAGGGGGCCGGTAAATGGTAAACACGCGAAATTAGTCTAAATATTACATTGCCTGTTCCCGGCCGTACGGATTTTCCAATAAAAACACGTGGCCGGCAATAGACACGTGTCTTCTAGATCCCGGCCGTCACATTAATTATAATTGGCCGATAGTTAGGTCACGCATTCTAGTTTTCGGCCTAGCATATTCCCTATACAAAATTAGGTGGCCGGCAATAGGCACTATATTCTAGATTTCGGCCGTCTGATAGTTAAATTGTCTATCTTGCGATTAAAATATTATTTCGTGGCCGAGAACTAGTTGTATTCATAAACCAGTATATGTCTCCTAAACTGCACGAAAACATATGACTTACGTTGAACGTCAGAGTGTTAATGCAATAATCATGTTTCGGGTCTTCTGCGCCTGTTATCCGGCCGGTGGCCGGTAATAGGCAGTATGATAGAATTTCGTATCCCATTCTCGGCCACTCCGTTTTTTCAAAAACTTAAGTAAATATGCATTATATTTTATCATAAAACTACTGTTTAAACCAATGATAACCAAATAAATCCGGTTTCAATAAATTTAACTAGTATACTAATGAAAAACTTACCTCCTAACCGCAACCGCGTCACTATTTTTTCCGTAACTTTAGACACAACCAAACTGCTCCAGAACGGACGAGAAACTAAATGCGCAAACTGAGGGAGTAGTGTGAGTAAATCGTTCAAATTTGACTTGGAACTTATTGCGTAATATTTTTACTTGTCTTTCAACACAAGTTATTTTTAAAATCTATCTTATTTTCACTATTATAAGGTTTTATATTACAGAAAAACGATCAAAGGCCGAGAAAAGGCGAAGGCCGACGATCCGGCGAAGACACCCTACTAATAACTAGATTCGATCATTTTAATGTTAAATCTGATAGGAAATAACCTGGGACGTGCAATATTTTGATCCAAAAATATTTCAAATTTATATACCATGTGTGGAAAAATATATGTTTGTTCCGTTCTTAAGATGGTTTTTAACATAAACTAAGGCTAGGTGCGTACTGCGTGTGGTACAATTTTCACGCCGCAAGGAAAAAAATGCATTTTTGCGATACGAGCACTGCGTTTTTGTCCCGGCATTGCGCTAGCAACACAAAACATTTTTTATTCAGAAGCTAAAAAATAATGTTCAATAATACAAATATATTTTTGTAATAAATCATTTCCAATATATTTTTTCATTCCATATTAAATGAACAATAAAGAGCAAGCAGTGACAGCAATATCTAGTATATATTTTTTCTTTATTATAAAAGAAATTCTATTTCAAAAATCATTGAAATTACGTGTCATTCGATATAGTATTTGATAATGAAGTACATTTTCATTACAATTTTTTGTAGTGGCAATCCTGTCTGTCACTTTCGGTCTCCCACCGCAAAGAAAACTGCAACAGTCCACAGAATTTAAATTCGACCCTAATTTTTTTCTGTATTGCGCGCGGTTCCATGTGCGTCTACAGTCTACAAATTTTCCGGAAATAAAAGGCACCGCTGTGAGTCAGCGTAACTAAACTATATAGGTGTTCATGAATTGTTTATTAAAAAAAAAACTTTACCTACTGAAATGTAGGTGTTTGATGCTTCTTTAAATGCCTATATCTATCTCGCTTATTTATTGAGGCCGAAAAAAGATTATTGCAGTTTCGGAATCAGCGTGGTAAATATATTAGGGTGACC
>CALYMY010000011.1:0-68969 GCA_944548615.1 Micropterix aruncella
AGAGGGGCCGCGAAGTAAGGTGCGTTAAAAAGTCGGTCTATGTCGGTTTAGATAGGAAAGTTTTAGGTAATATCACGGTATTTGTGTTTGTTTTATTACAATTCAATAAAAAAAAAATTTTTTTTTTTTCAAATTGTATATGTTTAATTTTATCGATTTATAGTAACTAAGTAATATTTGTGAGAGTGGCAATAAAAATATATTATTATCTGTGAAACATCCATTTCACATAAATACGTCCACTTTGGCAGAATCGGCTAATATGTTTTAATAAAATTTTCCGTGTGCTTTAATGGTATAGTATTAAAATAACATCCGCTATAAAAATATAATTAACTTAAATTAATAGATACGTTTAAAGCGTCAATCGAGATTGTGTAAATTTCAAGTCTATCCATGGAGTACGATCTCGTATATAGGACAAAACTGTTTATATTCAGAAAATGATTTTCTTACCCGTGATGATATTTTGTTTTTTATCGACAATGTATCCTCGTCATTATTAAAAAATTAAAATAAAAGGACAATAATATTATTTATCAATTTTAATTATTTTAATAAAAAAAATACAAATAGGATATTGGTGTTACAGTAATTACGCAAAAAACACTTATACAGCGCTGAAATTAAATGGCATACATAAATCATACTTGTACCCACATGATTTAAATATATCACTATAGTTTCCGCAAATCAAAATAACACGTATAGTACAATAAAATCACTGTTTCGTAAATCGAAGGTTAATAATAATTGAAGTGAGTAATAATCTCGTGTATTTATCAATAAAAATCAAAATTTTACCTTGTTTTTCGTTTGCAAATTATAACAAGATTATAAATTATAGAAGAATAATCTGAAACAGACCCATTATTTGTCAAACAACTGCTAAAATGTGGAGTAAAAATAAAACTATAAAAAAACTACTATAAAACTTTAAAGTGGTAAAACTATAAAGCGGCATATTGTAGAGAGAAGTTGATTGCCCTTTTTATTTGAATACGCAAAACTCTATTAGTCCTGTGAACAAAATATCAATGTAGGTATATGAATAATGATACATAATAAGTATTGGATCATGATTATATTATGTATTCTACGACGTATTTATCATTTTGTTTATGAATCTTACTTTATCTTATGGAAGATCTGCTTATCTCCTTTGGTTATAACCTAAAATGTTAAAATTGTGAACGAAAACGAGTTTGGCCTAAAACAATGGTAAAGGCTGGAAAAGGGGTCGAGTTTAGTAATGTACCCTAATAATCAAAAGAAGGAAAGCCTCTGTGGGTAAAGGCAATTGTCCTGCCTCCATCTCAACGCATACAAAAACTATGAGTGTGGCGAACGAGCGAGCAAAACGGACGGACACGCCCCCTTTTGTGTGCCTTAAGGCGGAGGCCCTCTTGTAAATTGGCGACACAGGGAGACCCTGTCAACAGCTCACTTAAGGATAATTCATAATCTCACCTCAGACAAAGGAAGCGCTCACTCTGTATCTTAAGGCCATTGTAATCAGGCTTTAAGCCGCGCGAAAACACAACGAATTTAAGGTCCCCCTCGAATAAACAGCGGACGTTCCGGCTATTTTATCCCGATGTAAATTATTATTCGAATAGTGGAAATGTTAACATAATTGGTCTAGGCAATGAGAAAGCCGCAAAAGTCCAGTCAGTAGTTATATTCTCTACAAACGGCGGAGTGACAACCATTTTTACCCGACTTCATAAAAAGGAGGAGGTTATCAATTCGGTTGTATTTTTTATGCTATTTATTGCATAGCTTTTATCGCAGGCCTACCAGCGCGGCGACCGAATGAAGAAATTTCTTAACGATAATTAATGATCTTAAACTGATAATTACGTCTAAACGAGTACTGCTTACGATTCGAAAAAAATATATGGTAAACAAGAACATTTTCCTAATATTCTTGGCTTTGAATATTTTAGATTTTTTATCTAAAATATTCAAAGCGGCTTTTATCTAAAATATTCCGAATCATTTGCGGCTGCTACCGCAGCCGCAAATGATTCGGAATAATTTTAACGTTTTCCGATAGAGCGCAGTTATCTGATATCAGAATAAAATAAAATAAATAAATAATTTTAATTGCATAAGTTGTTAAAAATGCTATGCAATAGCTTTACCGCGGCAGTCCCTGAGTGCCACACGTATATTTTTTTAAATGTTTGTTACCTAAGAACTCCGTCATTTATAAACCGATTTGGAAAATTATTTTTTTATTTGAAAGGATATACATCCAGATTGATCCCAGTTTGATCAAAATCTTGTTCTGATAATGGGATCCTTGGGGATTTCAGGGAACTCCTCAAATTTTATTAGATGAAGCTGAAAATTGACATGTTGTTTCAGGTTCGATGACAATGCATTTTTTATGGTAAGGATGGCCTAATTCTACACTCTCCCGACTTGGAGACTCCTTAACAGTGAACAGCACAGACACGAAATTTTGTATACACATTCATTTATGACAGCCCATTCTAAGTTTCATAATGACTCGGCTGCTGCACCCAGGGTTGGATCCCGAAGAGGAGACTCCTCAACGGTTAACAGCATATCCACGAAATTTTGAATATGCATTCAATTACGACAGCCCTTTATAAGTTTCACCAATACAGGACTGCGGCACCCAGGGTTGGCTTCCAACGACGGGACTCCTCAACGGTCAACAGTGCAGACACGAAATTTTGTATACGCATTCAATTATGATAGCCCGTTCCAAGTTTTACCATGACATGATTGATGCACTTATAAAAAAATATAGTCGGTTTTCATTTTGTTAAAATTTTTATGTTATTTTAGATTATTATATTGCTTAGGTTTAAAGAAATCACAGATTTTCGTTAGGAAGGTGTCCTGCGGATACGCAAGCCTGTATCTCAGAATGTAATATTCGATTAAATCCAGCTCTTTATTATTTTTAACACGCTTTTATTAGGTCGACCTGTATGTAACTATGTAAGGGAATCTAAGGTAACTAATTTAACCATCTTCCAAGGATCGTAGCGTCTTGACAATTGGCAGCTGTATGTAGTTCTGATGACAATACAATAATATGTTACTGTCGAACTGATCTGATGATGGAGTCGGAAGATATGAACTGGAACTTCATGATGAAACATCGTATCATAGCTGTGTTTGGACTTGTTAGAAAGGTCTTGTAATGAACTTTGACCACGGTTAAGTTTCAAAGTCTGATGAAGCCGGAAGACAGGAACTGGCATTCCATGATGGAAAATCGTATCATAGTCGTGTTTGCACTTGTGAGAAAGGTCACGTAATGGACTTTGAACACGATCAGGTTTCAAGGTTATAACAAACCTATTATATATTGAGTATAAATATTGACATAGGTACCTGTATAAAATGTACATATATATACCTGTACATGGAGAGTGTAAATAGAATAATATTGATATATCTATATACGATGTATATTGACGTATAAATAGGGTAGTAGGTTGTTAAAGATCGTGTTTTAGTGTTTTTTTTAAACTATTCATTTATTACATGACTGCCCAACAAAAAAAATGAGTGTAATGTGTTCAGGCTCCGTCTATGTATGTTTTCCGTTTCTTTATTCCACCATAACTTCTAAACGCTTTAACCGATTTAGAAGTATGTAGTATTGTTAGAATCGTTGTCATCCCGCATGTCATATGGTATGTACAACGACCCTTTGATCTCATATAAGGAGAAAGCAGCGTCTTCGATATAATTTACCGTGTTAGGTGTTGGTTACGTGACGGTCATAATTTGAGAGTTTATTTTGTTTTTCGTTCTCCTTTTTGCCGCCAGGAATAAAAGCTGTAGGGCCAGTAACGAATAGAAGATTTTGGAATATTAATTTTGCAAAATAAATTATACAAAATGTACCTTAATTGGTCAAATATCTAGTAAGTAGTTGTCTAAATGTCTGTTGGACCCTCAGTCCAACATACCCACAACAAAAAAGTAATTTCTACAGAATCGAAACCGCAAATTCACTCGAATATACATGAGCCAGCTGCAATTGATTTCCAACTAAATTCGGCATTTTATGCACAGTCAAACGATGACTAATGTCATTTCTCCTGATCGATACGAATTAACACGCTCATTTCTCACCCCACTTATAACTATTGCGTCACTGCATACCATATAAAACGCAGTACATTTCGATCGATCAATATCATTCCCTGGCGGACAGTAACCGCTCATCTGCAAGTACTCGCGCTTTTCATTACCTTCGAGTCAACCAACCTACGCATAGTATACGCGATCATCCTTATCTTCGAATCTATCGCGGCTCTTCACACTTCGGACAAACAACCACGACTTCACCTCGCGCCCACACTACCTACACACCGGCGAAATACCGACCAAGGCGTTACGAACTGGCAACCTACTACTGACCTTCTGAATAAACACTTCAACTTCAACTGCAACGACTTTCAATAACGGAGAAAACAACTTGATGAGAACCACCCTTCGCTCACAATCAATTGGAGTCTAGTGAAGGGTGGCCACTCTCACATGTCCAAATGTCAAAAAATTAACATAAATCGTTTTTAGTGTCAAATGAAATGTATTATTTAGTACGTCTCATTCAGTGGTTAATTATTAAAGGAAGAACGGAAATTAAAAGTATCCTCATGACATTTCAAAAATAGCAACACATTTACACACACACAATTTCCACACCCTCACATCTCTAACAATATAAATTTCCCATATGTAAACGTGAGTTCAGGTTTTTATTTTTATACCATAATATTTTGTACTATTTTATAATTACATTTATTTTATAATTATTTTCTACTACTTTTAAATTTAATAATTATTCTGATTTTTTAATGATTATTTTGTTTATTTCATTTTTTTTAATTAGCTTTAACATTTTTTCATAAAACTAACTTTTAAAATTTTAAATAATATTATATACAATTGGCGGTTTCCTTGGAACAGGCACTGCCTAGTTAGGAGTGACGCAAAATAGCGCTGTAAAAATAATTCCTAAATATTTTTTTTATTATAAATACATTAATTAAATAAATAGGTACATTATTTAAAAAATTAATGAATACAATTGTGTATAATATTAAATAAGGACATTGTCTTATCAATTTTATAGTGTAAATTAAAACAATTTGGATTAAAAAGTTAGATTAAAAAGTCGGTTTTGGTCAAAGTACAACTATATGTGTTCTCATAATTGTATTATTTAATATATCAAATAGTAGTAATAATATATAATAGGTATATTTATATAACGATAATGCGTATTTAGACAACTTTTTTCTAGAAAAGTTCTGTATACTATCATGTCAAATCAAAAAAGGCAGCGCAACTCTGACAACTCTGAAACATGATTACGAGACAAGAAATAATGAAAGACACGCAACATAGAATGAAGACATCATTCGGAAAAATACACTACATTTACTTAACGCTAAAGGTACATAAAATATACGACACGTACAATAAACGCACAAGACTTAAGTAAAAGGAATACAAATAATTCGTGTTGCATTGCCTAAAAGCATGACTAGAAAAGAATTGGAGGCATTCATTACAATTTTATAAATACCTTTGTATCGCGAACAATTATTACAGCAGATAGAAACAGCAATATGTATGTCACCAATTATTAAAGATTCGGTTGCATTACCCCATAGTAGTATCAGATGCGATACTACTATGGGGTAATGCAACCGATACCCATCGCATTTTTGTGCTACAAAAGCAAGCCGTTAGGACAATTTTTGGTGTAAGCAGAGAAACACATTGCGCCCCTTTTTTTATTAAAGCTGGTATCCTTACCATGTCGTCTATGTACATATATCAGTGCCTTTTATACGCCAAAGAGAATATTTTAAATTGCGAGCTTCACTCCACTCGGCATAGCCATAATACGCGACATAAGAACAATGTGTTATTGCCTAAAGTACGCTTGACTAAATATCAAAAAACATTTTTATATATAAGTTTTAAATTTTTCAATGCTTTGCCATCATCAACGAAAAGACTTGAGATGGCAGCATATAAAATCTGCTTGAAAAATCAGTTACTCAAACTTGCCCTTTACAAACTGGACGACTTTTATGATATTGCGTCCACAATTGCTTGATTATAAATATCCATATTATGACTGTACTTTCGAACTAAGTTTTAGATTTTATTGACATTGTTTTTAATTACGCATGTTTCAGAATTTTTCTTTTTATGATATTGATTATTATTTGTTTGATTATTGATTATTTTGTAAATTTGACTATTTTTAAGTAATCACCTCTGATTACAATTATTTTTTTCCTTTTAATTAATCAAAGCGGTTTTATCATCCGGTAAATTATGATTGTAAAATTTGACATGTTCCTCAGTATTGTGAAATGCTTTTTTGGAATGAATAAATGATGATGATGATGATGATCACCCAATAATTTTCTATTTTTTTCTACTCAATAAAACTTAAACGCACAAATAAATATTTTATGCAGGTAAGTATACATACAAGCCTATGCCCAGTGGCTTTGTAAAATCCCGAAGAGCACCAATTTCTTTTCTTTTTTACTTTTATCTTTCGAAATATATTTATGATTATTTTTACATAGAATAAATAAATCGAAAAGAAAATTGGAAATATTACTTTAACCTCACTCTATCTCTTTAAGTTACTGACTGAGTTTATTAAGAATAAAGAAACAAATTATAAAAAGTTTTCAGATACACATTCCAATAAAACGAGAAATATTTTTTTTATAAAATGTACTAAACCAAACACAGCATGCCTTGCTGTGTTTGGTTTAGTACACAGACACAAAATATTATTACATATGTGGAAAGCTCATTCAAAAAACAGTTTACACAAAAAATATTAAGTGGAAAACTTATTCAAATTACTGGTGAGGGCGCTCACGGGGTATTGAGGCCTGAACATGTTCAACCTCAAAGGCAGGGGAAACTCCCCTGCACCTCATGTGCGAGTGTGGCCCGTTAATGCGTAAAAGATACACCCACTTCGGTGGTCATTACCTCCAATCTGAGGAGGTAAAACAATCTGGCGCCAAAAGCATGTTGCGGTTCTTAAATGACACGAGGCTTAGCGCAGAACTATAGTAGGTGGCGAACACAATAGATCAGCAATGGTCGCAGTGTTACAAGGCTCATAAAGACCTTAGAAAAGCCCCACACAACAAATAAAAAAAATATTCAAAAAACTACTAAAACAATTCTTACTAGAAAAGTGTTTGTTAATTTTAGGTGATTTTAAAAATTTTTGGAATATTTTGTTTTTTTTTTTACAATTTTAAGTAGCATGTTTGAATTATTTTGACTTTTTCTGATTTTATATTACCTTGCATATTTTCATTAATTTTTTACTTTCCTGACGACCTATCGGAAAGGAAAGTTTTGTGATCGCGCTAAAAAAAAATTTTGAGATGAAGATGGGAATATATATTTTGAGACTCCCTGAGACGATTGAGACTATTTCCAGACCGATCTCTGTCTGTATGTATGTCTGTATGTCTGTATGTCTGTATGTCTGTATGTCTGTATGTCTGTATGTCTGTATGTCTGTATGTCTGTATGTATGTATTCTTCCACGATAGCGCCCAGACGCTTAATCGGATTGAGCTGAAATTTGGTATATAAGCTTCTGTTAACCGTCGGAGGAACCCATTAGTTTTTGGAGTCCCTACGCCCTACGGTTGTGGTACCTCCCATACAAATTTGGGGTTCCCGGCGAAAAAATTGTTTCCGCGATAGCGCCCAGACGCTTAATCTGTCTAAGTTAAAATTTGGCATAGAAGCTTCTGTTAACCATCGGAAGAACCTATTAGTTTTTGGGGTACTTACGACCAACGTTTGGGGTACCTGCCATACAAATTTGGGGAACCTTGATTACATCGTTCGTTTTTTCGCACCTCCCCGGATACTAGTCAGGAAAGTCTTGGGGTGACACAACCGATTTTTTAATTTGTGGTGTTGGTAATGATTTTTGAGTATCGCCAGTATTAAAATGTTGCATATCGGCATATCATAACAGCAATAATAAAGAACTTTGAACTGTATGTAGCAGGTGATAAATTTGGATATTTTAAAAACGGACCGACTGTAATTTAAATGTACATAGATATTACGTTTCTACAATCTGTTGAGATATTTTGAAAATACGTAAATTGAAATTGGAGAAATTGTATATCTGTATGGGTAGGTATGTATGTGTATGTATGAATATATGTCTGTATGTAAAATGTATATTCATTTAAATAATATAGATTGAAAATAAAATCATTATAAAAATATATCGCCAGTTTCTTTTGATGTAGGTTTCCAATATATGTAAACTAATAAACTGCCTAATTAACAAGTAAATATTATAATTAAATAAACGAAAACATGATAAACAAAATTATGTTTTATCAAATTGTATTAAAACAAAAACAAAAGCCATGACATTACCTAAAATCATTATACCCAAACCGATATCAACGTCGAAATCATTAAAAATAGATATTTTGATTTGATGATATTTCATCAGTGTTTTCAGGTAACGCAGTTCAGTTGCTTCGCTCACGTCTGAAATTGAATAAATTATAAACGATACATAATTATAGAAGCTAAAGGGTAAAATTACACGTTTTACAATATAACAGTGTATGCCTACTCATTTCTTGCTTCACGGAAAGGATATCTACGACAGAGTAACAATCCATGTATACTTGTTTGAGTAGATCGCAGGCCAGTATTTCGAGTCCGAATATTAACAAGTGGTGTAGCAGCCAGATGACGGTCATAAAAACGCTGTTAGTCTGAATTAAAAGAAAGTCCTTCATTAATGAAATTATAGAACATGTTATTTTGATATTTTTCGTACCTGGAAATATATAACGTGGGCAAAATTTATTATCAGGATACAGAAAGATTGCAAAAGAAAAAATATCATCTGCAACAAAAAAAATAACAAATATATTTAATGTCGATTCAATTGCAGGCTATGGAGAACGAAAGAGACACTCTTGGTGGCAAATAGAGCTCTCGAAGCGGTCAGTCTCATGAGAGAAGAAAGTGGAGGCCTGATTTGCTCTTTTCAAAGTAGAAAGTAAGTTCGATGATGCGCAATCTTTGAAAGAAACATCCATGAACACTTTTCGACCCAACTATTTGTTAACGGCCTGCAAGATGATTTGTTAACGGCCTGAAAGGCAAAACGAGGCCTGGGCAGCTAATGACATCATAGCTGCAAATTCTACGCCATTGGTTTCAGCTGAGCACTGGTGCATTGTTCCGTGCGGGGGTGAGAGCTAATGGGCCCTGTTGGAGTTGGCCACGAAGACCCATTTGTCTTGGGTCGGTCATACTCACGGGTCAACACCCATCCCCCACGGCTCCACGCAGAAGGGAGAGCCAGGATAAGATGCCTGAATGCGGGCTAATCTCCCCTAGGAGTCAACGTTCGGGCGCTCTGGACGGTTTGCGCATCGTGCGGCGTCAGCCAATCGATTGTGCATTCCAACTAACATCCAGGGAAATTTGCGATTAGTAATGTTTCCAATAGAGCGGGGGTTTTTGTTAACCTTATGGCAACTGATCTTGAAACGACCATTCGGCCGCCTGATCCCGGTGAATAAACCGGGTAAAGGATGCCGTAGTCCGCGATAGATTCGGTTGACACCGAATCGCCCCTTCATAAAGGAGAGGACTGCGCAAGCGACCTCGATTCTGTAACCAGTCAGGAGGTAGGAGGTATCCTGAAGGCTAATTCCAGACTGAGATATCCTTCCAAACTGGAAGTCAGGGGGCCAGGCTGCCCGCTGGGTACCTTTCCCGGTGCCTCGCCGTACGGGCTTATTGGCGGAGCTAGGCAGTAGATTGTCTTGTCTCAGTCTTCTACGTCCATTCCACGGCTGAATGAACGCTCACATTTCGTTATACCAGCCTGGCGTGACGGGTTCACCCGCTGTAGTCGACACCGCCCTACTGTTCCGTGCGGGGGTATAAATATATTAGTACGTTTGAATAAATAAATTAGCTTATAGATATACCTGTAGAGTATTAATAGAATTTGCCAGAGCGCTTGTTTCATAAATCTTCAAATATAACTGAGTGAAATATTTGACTTCAGTATTTTTATGACATCTTTTTATTCCTACGTTAACTGGGAATACAGTAAGAACTGTTAAAGGACTTCTTATTTTTATGAAATTCGTAGTTCTAAACACTTCTTTATTTGTATTAATAATATCCTTGCATGCTGTTTCCCAGCGATTCAGCAGCTGCAGTTTGAAGTCATTTAAAATCAAAGTAATTGACAAAATCTCATCAAAGAATTGCAGCATTTTTAAATCAATTACAAAATTGCAGAATGTCGAAATAAAAACTCCATGTTTAATGTAGCCATATCCAAGGTAGAATACATGCATAGATATTGCAAACACTAAAATAAATACAACCATGGCCTTTATAGTGGTAACAAATGAATCCATGTTACTTAAGAGGCATTGATTTGTCAAATCTTTAAGGTCTTTGATGCAGCAGACGAAGCGTATATTCAAGCGGCTGTTTATTATGTTGAGCACAACAGCAAACGTGACGTAAATCGCAATCAAAGAGCACAATATCATTTCGCTGGCGTATCCCAAAACCGATGTTTGGTGCGTGGCGTATAGCGAAAAGAAAGTGAACTTCAGGAACATCATTAATCCAACGACGATTACGCAATAGCACTTGTAAAAGAGACTAATTTGAATGACGACGTTATTTTCAATGCGGGATTTATCGATTGCGAACAATGCAATTAATGCATTAATAATTTTATTGATCAACGATTTATGACTATAGTTACTAATAATTTTCTTCATTTTCAACATTAAATTCAATGTGATGAAAGGTAAATAAATTATCAAATAATAAAAAAAACTATGTTCAAGAGGCACACATGAATACTGAGCGAATGCCAAGAACCAACTAAAGGTTAATAAATCATCCAAAACGCCTTACCACCTTTTTTGAAGACCTTATTACTCAAATTACTTTTCGCGTCAATTACTTTCATTAATATCATTTTAAAAATGGCAACCAACATAGCAATTAATTTAGAACTACTCTATTTATACTAAATTAGATAGCACATCACTACTTTACATTCTGCTAGAAAGAAAACTTTTAGATTAATTACTACACTTAATTAAATTATTTATCAATATTTAGCTAGTAATATTAAATATAATGTATGTCAATAACTAACGGAAAGTACTATAACACTACCTCATTAAAAATATACATTTAAAAAAATGGTATCTAACCTATTATTTGTCTAAACAAGTCTTCATTACATTTTTATAATACACAATATCTGTATGTCTGTCGATCTTGGTTTTTAAGCGATTTCTGCTTCATACAGTGGTTAGAAGTTAACATCTGATGATGCACATCCTAAAACTGATTTAAAATGTCTTATCACAAAGTACATAATTTTCTCATTTTCAGATGAAAAATTACTTATAATATTTCTTGAGCAATTACTTTGAAGTCGTCGGTTTCATTCAGTATTCACTATGCAATTTATTCATTCAGAATATACAATAAAAGCATGACTTAACAATTAAAGCTAATTATCGCATATTAGAATTCGTCAGTTGCTAGTAATATATTAATATATGTAGATATAAAACTATTAAAGCAGAAATATTAATTTGACTAAAGTCGGCTTTAAACGGCAGACAAATACAATTTAAAAAATAGAGCTGAATCCAGTACATGAATCCGATGACACCACGACTTACCCTGTGGAGTTCCTAAACTCTTTGGAGTTATCTGGGGTGCCATCACATAAGTTGTAATTAAAAGTAGGTGTACCCGTTTTGTTAATGCGTAACTTGGACGCGCCAAGATTATGCAACGGTACTCGGTTGCGAGTCACCGAACTAGGAAGGCATATTGTGAAGGCAACAATCTTAACTGGAGAAGCCAAGGAAAACAATGTTCTTATACCACGTATCCCAATTATACCCAATAACTTACCATTTAATTTTAAACGCCTGCAGTTCCCATTAAAGGTTGCATTTTCAATGACTATCAACAAATCGCAAGGTCAAACCTTAAAGGTAGCAGGTATACATTTGGGCACGCCGTGTTTTTCCCACGGCCAGCTATATGTGGCTTGCTCACGCGTTTCTAAATCGCAAAATCTGCATGTTTATGCTGACCTAAATAAATCGTTTAACATAGTTTATAGGAGTATATTGCAGTAGCTACCTATAACTTTTGCATTATCATCAATCATCATATACATCCGTACCTATGTATCCTTACAAACTATAGGGTATAATACCTATTAGTGAGATCATCATAAAAAATACTTAGGTCCAATTTACATACATTTCACAGTATAGTTATTCGAAGATACATATATATATATATATATATATATATATATATATATATATATATATATATATATATATATATATATATATATATATATATATATATATATATATATATATATATATATAGTTGTTCGAACAATATACATAGTTGTTCGAACACATATATATAACTAGAGAACGGATGGACCGATTTTCATGATTTTTAATTTGTTGGATTTGTCTCCGCCTCGAATAGCAAAATAATATAAAAACATTGAAAAATTAACGAAAATATAAAATACTTTACTCACCACGCGGGTGAAACCGCGCTTGTTATAACTCGAGAACGGATAGACCGATTTTCATGGTTTTTGTTTTTTTTGTATTTGTCTCCGTCCCGAATAGCATAATAACTACTAAAACATTGGAAAATTACCGAAAAAATAAAATAAAAGAAAAACATTTACCATACATATTATTTCCAAAAAAAAAAAATCCGAAAAAATAAAATAAAAGAAAAAACATTTTCCAAAACATTTGATTTTTTGGGGAAAAAAAATCCAATACATATTTGTTTTATATATATCTATATATATAAAACAGAGTCGGGTTTGTTCGAACACATAACTCGAGAACGGTTGGACCGATTTTTATGGTTTTTGATTTGTTGTATTTGTCTCCGTCCGGAATAGCAGAATAACTTAAAAAGAAAAATTGGAAAGTTGGTGAAAAATTAAAATAAAAGAAAAACATTTTCTCATACAAAATGTAAATCCGTGTTTTCCCATGGTAAGTTATACGTGGCATGTTCACGTGTCGGCAAATCATCCGCTTTATTTGTTCTTGCGCCTGATAAAAAAACAAAAAATGTCGTATATCACAAGGTGCTTCAATGAAGAGAATTAAACCGAGTGCATTGCATGCTGCACAATAGTTTAATTCAATCATGTCTTGCTGACACGCGATTGGTATATTTAATTTTTGTACTTTTATATTTCTTTATTTGTTATTATCTTAATAAATTAGTGAACTTAATATTTATTTTGTATTAATTGGATTACTTTAATAAATCATAAATTGAGTTCAGCTAATCTGTAACACGACATTCATTGACTGTTAGGCGGTACGAAGTTCGCCGGGTCAGCTAGTATGCATATAAAAGAAATAATTATTATAAGAATATTAATAGTCATCTTAGGCACTCTATACAAAAAATAACCACGCAATAGGAAGTATCGAAACAAAATTGAAAAAAAAACAACATATTTATATGATCAGGTATGTTACGTTAAATATTGTAATTTATCTACATATTAAATATTAAATTTATAATATTATTATTAAACAATAAAATCTATAATGAGGTACCTGAAAATTACATATTAACGTTATTCCCATTTGAAAGATTTGGCATGCTCAAAAAAATCACTCACCTTATAGAAAGCATGTGTGGATTGCAGCTTTTGTTTAATAAATCTTTTAAGCGCCATTGTTTCCATCTTTCTTGTGGAGAGTGGCAGCTGGTTAAAGAGCTTATAGCTCAAATATCCAAAGGACTTTTGAGTCTGCGTAAGGCGTACTTTAGGCAGGAGCTGCTTCGTGTTAGTAGCTGACATATTCATTGATCCAGCTAACGATGTATCTAACTTGGGCCATATTCTATTGACTTGATTGGTCAAATCTTTTTACTATCACTCTTTTCTTTCTGAGATGGGTTCAGGGCGGCAACGAACAATCGTGGCAACACATATGTGTGAAGAACACAAATGTGGACTTCGTTGGTCAATTCATTTTTACTAGCACTCTTTTCTTTTTGAGATGGTTCCAGGGCGGCAAGGCAACGAACCATCGTGGCTACACATATGTGTGAAGAACACAAATGTGGACTTCCTTGGTCAATTCATTTTTACTAGCACTCTTTTCTTTTTGAGATGGGTCCAGGACGGCAACGAACAATCGTGGCAACACATATGTGTGAAGAACAAACATGTGGACTTCCTTGGTCAATTCATTTTTACTATCACTCTTTTCTTTCTGAGATGGGTCCAGGGCGGCAACGAACAATCGTGGCAACACATATGTGTGAAGAACACAAATGTGGACTTCCTTGGTCAATTCATTTTCACTAGCATTTTTTTTCTTTTTGAGATAAGTCCAGGGCGGCAACGAACCATCGTGGCAACACATATGTGTGAAGAACAAACATGTGGACTTCCTTGGTCAATTCATTTTTACTAGCACTCTTTTCTTTTTGAGATGGGTCCAGGGCGGCAGCGAACGATCGTGGCAAAACATATGTGTCAAGAACACAAATGTCGACGTACGCCACATAAGGATTTAGGAACTTTTTCAATCCTAGGTTTCGATATAAAATAAATGTTTTGTGAAATTCAAATGATATATTTTAAATCAAATTTGGTTTTTCGAATTGCACTGTATTTTAATTAAGGAGTAGACTGGTTTAGTTTTAACTGAAACAGAAAAAAAAATGTCGTATGTATTTTGTGACAGGTGGTTACCCGGTAATTCTAGGTGGTTTCCAGGTGGTGCCAGGTTTTTCCAGGTTGTTCCAAGTGGTTCCAGGTGGTTTCCAGGCAGTGTCAGGTGGTTGCTAGGTAATTCTAGGTGCCAGGTTTTGCCAGGTTTTGCAGGTTGTTCCAAGTGGTTCCAGGTGGTTTTCAGGCAGTGCCAGGTAGTTGCCAGGTAATCCTAGGTGATTTCTAGGTGGTGCCAGGCGATATCAAGTGGTGCCAGGTTGTTCCAGGTGGTGCCTGGAGGTTTCCAAGCAGTGACAGGTGGTTGTCAGGTAATCCTAAATGGTTTTCAGGCGGTGCAAGGTATTGCCAGGTGGTTCTAGGTTATGCCATGTGGTTGCCGGGTGATTTCCAGGCAGTGCCAGGTGGTGCCAGGTTGTGCCAGGTGGTTGCCAAATGATACTGTCGCGGAGCAACAATACACACAAAACCCACCTACTCAAAATGTCATAAAAGGAAAGGACCGGAAGAAGACTCCACCCGAAAGCGGCAGGAAGGTGGTGTCACCGAGGTGCAATGGCGACACCGGAATTAAGGAGATGGCGATGTGCAATGCCATCACTGGGATTACCTACCCCGAACGCCCAATAATCAACACACGTCTTAAGTGCCTCCAACGAGGCGTTTATTTTAATCATCACAATCAAGCCGTCAACGAGAAGCTAAAGGCAAACATCGAGATAAATGAGAGAGAAAGTACAAACCGTCGCGAATCTAACCGCCGTGTTTCGCACGCAAAACGTCACCACAAACAACGAAAACCACATCGCAGCGACTTCTCAGCAGAGAGCTTTTCATCTTGTGCCACGGCAGTCCGGAGACTGGTGGTGAAGGGGAAGGTTTCAACTGAGGGCGCCGCGACGCAGTACGAACTCAAAACACGAAAAACTAGCGCGCTCACACGACCGCTTCCAGCGACTTTCCGGACGGGAGCCTTACTTCCGGTGGCTACTTAATGCAAAGTAGGTCGGGGGAGGGATCGCCGGTGGCGTCCAAAAGCGGTAAACGTGCGAAAATCTAATGTGCGAAACACGACACAATTGCAGCTCAAGCGCCGCCCACGGGACGTCAGCTAGCGGGGGCCAACGGCGGACGACTGAAGTACGGTGCCCCCCGCCGGTGTGTATATCGGGCGGTCGGCCCGAGTGAAGGAGACAGCGGAGACAAGAGGGAGATGGGGCGATCGCCGCCCGGCGACTAGTATATATAGGCGATAGGATTTAAGCGTAATCAATTCACTTTGTACACGACTTTGGAATTAAACAACATACTGCAATTTGAATATCGATCGCGAGTTTCATTCTACGACAGAAATCCTCGCGACACTGGTGACCCCACAGAAGAACTCACAACCACGGCAAGAAAACGGACAAATCGCTAAACGGACAACGGCACGGACCACCAACAACCAGCGAACTTGGACGTCTTCTCCAACGAGTCAGACACGAAAAATTCAAAATGGAACCATTCCACGACACAACGGAGTCAACGCTGCCAAACCCTGACATCGCGCCACTGAGCATCGCTTCGCGAATACCTGCATTCTGGCACCACGCACCGCGCCTCTGGTTCGCGCTCGCCGAGCAGATCCTGGCACCACAGAAATGCGGCGATCAAGACCGATTCTCATACGTAATCGCACAACTGGATCGAACAGCATTACAGGAAGTAAGCGACCTGGTGCTGCAACCGCCCAAGCAAGAAAAATTCGAGGCATTGAAGGAACGGCTAATCACAACCTACGAGGAATCAGAGACGCAACGACTGCAGAAACTCCTCTACCAAACAGAGATGGGAAGCGACAAACCTTCGCAACTAATACGAAGGATGAGAACGCTAAACATGGGAAAATTACCCGACGGTACACTAAAAACATTGTGGCTCGGGCACCTACCCGCAACGATACGGGCGGTACTAGCAACATCAGAGGAAAAAGAACTGGACAAAATGGCGAACCTTGCAGATCGAATGATGGAAGTCACAGCAAATGAAAAAAGCGACATCAACAAGATCGAAGCGACAACAACCAACATGGCAGCGATTGAAAGGAAGCTAGAGGAATTGGCAAAACAGATCGAACGGCTACAAGCGAGAAGAACAGATGAAAATACCTCCAGCACGCACAACACCAGAAGACTCGAGGAACAAAGCACCTGCTACTTCCATAAGCGTTTCGGGAACACAGCACGAAAATGCCAGAAACCGTGCGACTTCAAACAGACACCGCAGGACCAGGAAAACTACAAGAGGCGCCAAGAATAGCTCAGCTTGGCGCCGAAACAAATAACCGCCTATACGTCCACGACAGGAGAACGCAACAACGATTCCTGATCGACACAGGAGCAAACGTCAGCGTCATACCCAAGCGAAGATGCGACGAACAACAAAAAGAAGAGCTTCTCTTACTGGCAGCCAACGGCTCAAATATAGCAACGTACGGAAAGAGAACCATCATGCTGGACCTCGGATTCGACCAACAATTACAAGCAACCTTCATCATCGCTGATGTTAAACAACACATCCTAGGAGCAGACTTTCTACACCAACACCACCTGCTGGTGGACCTCAACAGAAAGAGACTCCTAATGAAAACGAAGGACAACAAATACGTCGAGAAAAACCACATGCCGCAACCGGCGGTATTCCCAATCGAGACCAACCAAGAATTTAAGAAAATCTTCGAGAGCTTCCCCAACATACTCTCGAACACGTCACAACCAAGACAACCTAAACACGACATAGTACACCACATCGAAACTGAAGGAAGACCGGTATTCGCGCGCCCGAGACCACTAAATCCGGAGAGATACGCGGCAGCGAAGAAAGTTTTCGATGAGATGATAGAGGCAGGTGTATGTAGACCTTCGAAAAGCCAATGGGCAAGTCCACTGCATCTGGTGCAGAAAAGCAACGGTGAATTCCGCCCATGCGGAGACTACAGACGGCTGAACAGCATCACAGTGCCGGATCGGTATACTGTTCCCAGAATACACGATTTCACTCACGCTCTACAAGGAAAAACGATGTTCACGTCACTGGACCTGGTGAAGGCATACACGCAAATACCAGTAAGGCCCGAGGATATTGAGAAGACCGCCATTACCACCCCGTTCGGATTATTCGAAATGACCAGGATGTCCTTCGGACTCCGCAACGGAGCACAAACCATGCAACGATTTATGGATCAGGTACTCCGGGGCCTACCGTTCGCATACGCCTACATTGACGATATCCTGATAGCATCAGAGGACGAAACGACCCATAAAGAACACATCACAGAGATACTGGAGAGGCTGGACAAACAAGGCATCACCATAAACCTACAGAAATGTCAGATCGCACAGCCAGAGCTAGACTTCCTAGGATATACAGTCAACTCAACAGGAATACGACCAAAAGCCGACAAGGTGGAGGCAATAAAAAACTTTCCGAAACCAAAGGATGTCCAGGAACTACGACGCTTCCTGGGCATGGTCAATTTCTACAGGCACAGCATCCCAGAAGCAGCACATCGGCAAGCCAAACTAAACGTATTCCTGAAAGGGACGAAAAAGAACGATCACACAGAAATAGAATGGACAGAGGAGAGCAACGAAGCCTTTAACCAATGCAGACAGAGCATAGAGGAAGCGGTTCTACTGGCGCATCCAATCGCACATGCACCGTTGGCACTAATGACGGATGCGTCAAATACATGCGCGGGCGCAGCACTGCAACAGAAGCAAGGAGAAAAATGGGTGCCATTAGGATTTTTTTCAAAAGCCTTGTCACACGCGCAACAACAATATGCGGCGTACGACAAAGAACTACTGGCGATATACCTGGCAGTACGACACTTCCGGAAGATGGTAGAGGGGAGAGAGCTGGTAGTATATACAGACCACAAACCGCTCATTCACGCTTTAAAAAAATTAAACGATACGCCAACAGAAACGCCGATACGCATTCGTCACTCATCATACATCGCACAATTCGCAACGGCAATCGCATATCTCCCGGGAAGGAAGAACGTGGTAGCAGACGCCTTATCCAGGATTGAAGAAGTAGGATGCCCTGAAACTTTCGACTACGACGAACTGGCGAGACAGCAAGAAACGGACGAGGAATTAAAGGCATTACAACAGAAGGGAAAATTTAAATTCGAATTACTGAAACAAAACAACAAAGAAACCGAAATATGGTGCGAAACTACGGCAAGCAGGCCAAGACCATACATAACAGCGGCACTACGGCAAACAGCAATAAAAATAATCCACAACCCTAGTCACCCGGGAATTCGAACAACAAGAAAAATGACAGCCGACAAATTTTTCTGGCCGCGCATGAACAAAGACAGCGCAGATTACGCTAAAACATGCATCCCGTGCCAACGAGCGAAGGTGCACATACATACGCGTACGCCCATAGGAAAAATCATGGAAGCCGACAGATTAGAGCATGTGCATATCGATATCGTGGGCCCGCTCGAAATATCCAACGGATATAGGTACCTATTAACGATGTTGGATAGAGGTACAAAATGGCCGGAAGCGATACCTATACGAGACATACAAGCCGAGACGATCGCAAAAAATTTTTTCGAGGGATGGATAGCGAGATTCGGCGTTCCTGCAAGAATCACGACCGATCAAGGGAGACAGTTCGAATCGGAGCTCTTTACGAAACTAGCACAACTACTGGGTGCAAAAAAGATTCACACCACACCATTTCACCCACAGGCAAACGGACTAGTGGAAAGGTGGCATCGGTCTTTAAAAGCGGCATTAATGGCAAGAATGAACACCAAAGAATGGGCAAACGACATTTCAACCGTCATGATGGGCCTAAGAGCAGCCTTAAAGGAGGATATCAACGCCAGTCCAGCAGAAATGTTGTACGGAACAAACATAAGATTGCCAGGCGAATTTTTTGAAAATGGGAAAAAAACGACAGTACCAGAAGTCCTCCAGCAATTAAGGGAAACATTCGAGCAGCAAAGACCGAAGAGGGAGCGGGAAAACACAGCGAGGATATTCGTGCACCCGGATTTGAAGGAAGCAACCCACGTCTTCATAAGAGACGACACTGTACGGCGGCCACTACAAGCACCATACAAAGGACCCTTTAGAGTGGTGAAGAAACGAGAAAAAACGTTCGACATAGAACAGAACAGGAGAATAGTCACTGTCTCTCTGGATAGGCTGAAGCCGTGCTACATGTCTAGGGAAGACGAAACCTCTCAGCCAACAACGCAACAAAATGACAATTACACAACTGTATCGAGGTACGGCAGAGTTATACGGCACACACGGCAAGTAAATACGTTGACGTTTCGTCTTCAAAACGGGGAAAGTCATGTCGCGGAGCAACAATACACACAAAACCCACCTACTCAAAATGTCATAAAAGGAAAGGACCGGAAGAAGACTCCACCCGAAAGCGGCAGGAAGGTGGTGTCACCGAGGTGCAATGGCGACACCGGAATTAAGGAGATGGCGATGTGCAATGCCATCACTGGGATTACCTACCCCGAACGCCCAATAATCAACACACGTCTTAAGTGCCTCCAACGAGGCGTTTATTTTAATCATCACAATCAAGCCGTCAACGAGAAGCTAAAGGCAAACATCGAGATAAATGAGAGAGAAAGTACAAACCGTCGCGAATCTAACCGCCGTGTTTCGCACGCAAAACGTCACCACAAACAACGAAAACCACATCGCAGCGACTTCTCAGCAGAGAGCTTTTCATCTTGTGCCACGGCAGTCCGGAGACTGGTGGTGAAGGGGAAGGTTTCAACTGAGGGCGCCGCGACGCAGTACGAACTCAAAACACGAAAAACTAGCGCGCTCACACGACCGCTTCCAGCGACTTTCCGGACGGGAGCCTTACTTCCGGTGGCTACTTAATGCAAAGTAGGTCGGGGGAGGGATCGCCGGTGGCGTCCAAAAGCGGTAAACGTGCGAAAATCTAATGTGCGAAACACGACACAATTGCAGCTCAAGCGCCGCCCACGGGACGTCAGCTAGCGGGGGCCAACGGCGGACGACTGAAGTACGGTGCCCCCCGCCGGTGTGTATATCGGGCGGTCGGCCCGACTGAAGGAGACAGCGGAGACAAGAGGGAGATGGGGCGATCGCCGCCCGGCGACTAGTATATATAGGCGATAGGATTTAAGCGTAATCAATTCACTTTGTACACGACTTTGGAATTAAACAACATACTGCAATTTGAATATCGATCGCGAGTTTCATTCTACGACAGAAATCCTCGCGACAATACTAAGATGTTGCCAGGTTGTGCCAGGTGGTTGCCAGGAAATCCTAAGTGGTTTCCATTCTTGATCCATCCTTGATCCAATCTGGTACCAGCTTCCTGGAGCTGTTACCTCCATCCTGGGGCCAGTCTGGTACCAGCATCCTGAAGCATAGATCTGACCAGACATGTAGACCTGGATTCAGGATGCTGACACTAATTATGCTCTATGATTTTGGTACCTGTGTGGCTCTAGGATGCTGGTACCAGACTAGCTCTTGGTACCGGAATCCTGGTATTATCCTGATACCAGCATCCTTGACCCGCCTGATAGCAACAGCATCAGAGCAGCCAAACTGGCGCTAACATTTTGGTGAAACACCAATACGAGAATCCTGATGCTAACCTGGTGTCAACATTGTGGTGCCAGACTATCGCCAGCATCCCGGTGTCATTGTGGTACCTCCATCCTGTTACCTGCCTTTTACCAACCTCCTGATGGCTAACTTATACCCCCATCCTGGTGTCAGCCCGATGCCGGCATCCTAGTGTTAGCATGGTACACGAATGCTGGAGGTAGCCTGATGCCAGCATACAGGTGTCAGCCTGGTGCCAGCATCCTAATGACAGCCGGGAATCCCTTTTGTGACTCACAATAGCCCCCACCCCTTTCTCCACCCCCCCCCCCCCCCCTTCATGTAACTGGCCGAATTTGACCAGTTACATTTTTACTTCCATTTGTATGAAAGAAACTTACTGATGGTTTGATCCACCGATATCGGTTAAATATTGAAATGCAAAATGTATGGTATATTGAGTAAACCAACGGTATAACTCATAGTTTTACTTTTACTCTCAGGTCACATATAGAAAACGGGCCTAAGTGTGATGTATCAAAAACCTTAAAGTGTTTACGAACAACTGCTCTGTGAGTCACACATATTTAATCACGCATACATAATTGATTTTTGTAGTCACTAATCACGTCTACTACTTCGGATAAGCATATTTTACTAATGGAATAATCATTCAGCTTTCTGCAGTTTTGTGATAGATTTGAATCTGCTTCAAATCGTTGATGATTCACTGTGTTTACATTATTTGAAAGTGGACTATAAAATAACGTATAAAAAGAAGCATTAAGTTTTATAATAATGTTGCCTGTTAATCCTGAAGAAATAGGTTATGGGTATAAACAAGTCTGAGCTAATGGCTCCTTAGTCGTCGAGATGATTCGTGAAGCTGGTGTATTTTAAAAGCATGCTATATCAAATTACCAGCGCTTTTACGTGATTTAAAGTTTAAAAATAGAGTTTGCAACTGTGAGTACTAAAACAGCCATCTAATATTGTTAAAACCTACTGAGATGGCGGGTTCCCTCGTTATAGTTGACAGCTCCAGCTGTGAATACTATAAATCATTACTTTCCAAATTTCATGTATAGATTAATAATTTCTTTATTGTGAACTGTAAGTAGGTCGTACAAAATAAATAAGCAATACATTTATGTTTATCAATCAGGCGTCAATATTTATTTTTCTATAATTAAATATATATTTTCACTTCGCAAGTTGAAGGAAAACAAATTCGAAAAGTGGTGTATTAACAAAAATAATAATTATATTATTTATTTACAAATTTAGTAAATTCCCATTACTATATATTATAAAATAAATGTCAGTTTGTTTCTAAATTAAAATGTCAAACTTCGAATTATTAGGCTATCTACGGTTTGGCAGATTTCGAACTAGAATGAAACATAAATGTTTGAAGTTAAAAATGTTTGAGAATTACAATAATAATATGTTATATTATTTATTTGTCAAAATCGTTTAAAAAGCCATTCACGCTGTAATGGCAATTATTTTTGAGTCAGTGATTTAATGTCTGTTTGAATCCTGGTTGTTGCCTTGATTTGATGTTTTGTAGAATAGCGTTAATATATCACAACAGAACTGAGGTCCCTTCTCACACATTTTTGTCCTCACTGAGGGACAGCTTATGAGGTTTCTATTTCTCATGGCCCTTGAGTGTACATTTCTTCGTAAGGAGTATCTATATATCGGGATTATTTTTAATAAGAGAGAGGATTCAAGTTTGATTCTATGCATATTTCCAGTGTTTGAGTAATTCCAGTATTTTTGTAAAAAATATCAAATTACAATTATTATTGAAGATTGTTTTTAATTTCTTCACAGTATATTTTAATTTTCTGGCAAGGAAAGTATCGTGGACGCACTTCTGTTTGTCTGTGTGTGTGGGGGGGGGGTGTATTCCTCCACGATAGCGCCCAAACGCTTCATACGATAGAGCTGAAATTTGGCATGCAGGCATCATTCGGTCATGGCAAGAGTTGAAAAGATTGTGGATGAAATCGGTATACCAGAGGGCGCGCTAGTCATAATTTAATCTTGAAATATTGCAGTTAAAGAATTGAAATTTGGTACATGGATGCCTTGTTAGACCGAAACCACGTTGTGTTTTTTTCATGGAATATCTCGCATACGAGTGACTCAAAAAAAATACGGCCGTTTTCAAGAAAATACAACATATTTGTTGGAAAAATACCATTTTAATGGCACGGAAATATTACCAAAATGATAGGTAGGTACATTTAAATGGTAGGTATTTTTGTTCAGGTGTTGTGCAATTCCTGTTTCGTTTCGGACGGAATACTCTTCTTCTTCCGTAGGCACCTATGCCGTCCTATCTAGAGTGCTTTAACTTCTAAGAAAAAAGACCAAGTACTCAGATACGTAAAGAATCGGAATAAAATACTCTTCTTCTTCCTATATTCTTCTTCTTCTGAGGGTTCCTATACCGCCTTATCTAGAGTTCTTTAACTTTGAAGAAGATACACCAAGTATTCAGGATCTATAAAGTTACAGATTAAAATATTCTTTTTCTTCCGATATTTTTCTTCTTTCGTAGGTTCCTATTCCACCTTATCCTGCCTTGCGACGTGACCTGCACAGCCCCACTTCAGGCTGGCGATACGTTTCATGACGTCTGTCACCCCCGTGCGTCTTCGTATCTCTCCATTGCGCACTCTGTCGCGGAGACTGATGTCCAGCATTGCTCTCTCCATGGCCCATACTCTGAGGCGGTTGGCACTGTCGCTTTATCTAGAGTGCTTTAATTCATACGTAAGTACTCAGGATGTATAAAGTTTAGGAAAAAAATATTCTTCTTCTTTTGAGGGTTTCTATTCCGCCTTATCTAAAGCGCGTAATAGATACCTATACACTTAGGATGCGGAGGTGGAGGTTTGAGTGGTGCTGGGGGTTTTGGAATTGTGGGTTGGGGGTTTTGGAAGGGGGGTTAGTTTGGGGTGAAGATTTCAGGGTGGAGTTGGGGGGATGTCGTTGGGGGACGGTTGGAGGGGCCTGGCATCGGTGGCTGGGGGACGGCGTTGGTGGGGGTGGAGGGGTGTTGGGGTAGGGTTGGAGGGGAGGAAGGGGGGGAGTTTTTTTAATTGGATAGAACATTAAAAGTATATTTTTATAGTCTGATTTAAAGATCCGTTATTTAAACAAAATATAACTGATATGAACAAATATGAACTTTCAGTAAAAATAACTTTAATATGAAACTGATATTGACAAAATTATTTCATAGTAGGTATATTTAATAGACATATTTAAAAGCAGAAACGATAAAAATATGGATTCCTATATATTTCTTAGAAATCATGATTGTACCATTGTAGGAGAGAATAGTAGGTTGAGTTAAATAATTTGGGGACTCTTATTTCAAAATTTATGGAATTACAGCGCTGTCAAATTCGATTAAATATTTATCGGTACATTTATTGTTATTTTAAGTATAATATATTTTGATCACAGAAATAGTGTAATCTTAATGAACGTGTTCGATTTTTGGGTGAAGCCCTAATTTTATGTAAAATAAGTAGTATTTTTTCTAATTTTCTTTTTATAATAATTATTTGCCCTTATTATTTATTTTCTATATCGTTTTTTATTAATTAGCATATTTTAAAACTATTATTGGCTATTTTAAAATATGTAATTTTAGTCTTTGGTTTAATTGATATTTTAAATTATATTGTTATTCTATTGCGAGGAGTTTTTACACCTGGTATCCATACAATTGCATTCTTTTTGTTTCTATTACTGTGTATTAAAATTTTAGCGGATATTTAATTAATACACTATTTGTGAAATCATATTAACTCTGTTTTCTGGTAAAATGTAAAACAGGGATATATTTGTATGAGTGCTACATTAATAAGCAACGCTACAATAATTGTATAATTTGATGACATTTCTAGGTACGACAACACATGTATTTTTCCCACAAGTAGCGACAATTTTATTTCTTAGATTTCTATTGACGTCAGTAGCTGCGCCAAAACGACTTATTTCCCACGATATATATTTCTTTAGAATTATTAATGTCATAATGTTCAATTTCCCACCCTGTGAAAACCTATATATGCCCATACATTAAGCATAATTAGTAACTCTCTCTACTGGAAAGTCATTTCTTTAAATTACCTTATAACAATAATTTAATGGTTTAAATATTAATATGGTGTTTTATCTACTCTCTGTTTACGCCGAGGTATCAAGACAACCCGAATAAGTACTCTGGTCGTCACACAGATATCGCATAGGTTATCAACAGTTACAACGGCCAGACTTCTTACATATTATCAAAATTTGTATAAACGGGATTTTTTTAGGTTCCTCACACCTGGGTGTATTCGAAAATACCCCATGAATGTTCTGCGATTTTTTGTTGTTTAGAAGTTATGATTTTTTAAATGTTAATTTGCGAATTTTCTACATTAGCGATTTCAAAAAATCACAACTTTTTTCATAGTGTCAATTTTTTTATTTCTTTGTGCAGCATGATTGCATTGAATTACTCTTCTACACGTAAAATAATCTATATATTCTTAAAATATATAGATTATTAAAATAATCTATATATACTATAGAACATCCACACAAGTTACCGAAAATACCCGAAAATAATGTAGCTATTTAGAAATCATTAAGCATTAAGGTACCTTATACTTGGATGACTAATGTTATTACTTCACTAGATTTTAGCATTCGCTTGACATTTGGTGGCAATTTGTACTTGTTGAATATTATTTTTTTTAAATCGGTTAAACTTATTACTTCTTGCCGTATTGAAATATATGACGAAAATGAATAAAAATATAAGTAATAATAAAACACACCTAAAATTTTATCAATCTTTTAATTGAAGGGGTCGGGGCAATAAGGGACCTAAGCCACATTTTTTGAATTTTTACTAGTTTAGTGAAATGGCAACCGTAGAGAAGGGTTTAAGCTACCATCTAAGTTGTACGGCTATTGCATGACAGATGGCGCCACCAAGCTATAACGACCTTGTTGCCGACGTGCAAAATAGTGGAAAATTTTCAAGCAAAAACGTCATAAGCCACAATAAAAGCAACATGACGACAGGTGAGAGAATGTCACTGAAGCGAAATAAATTGGTTTATAGTGAGAAAGACAGTTGTTCAGGTTCGGATTTTAGCTCCTACGATTCAGTGAAGGATAAGGAATATTCTCCAGACACCAGTTCGTGTGAAAGTGATGAATCGACACCAAAAAAGGTAAAAAAACATTTTAGTGGCTTGAGCCCTTTTTGCTGCAGTGTATGTGGCTTGTGTCTTATTAAGGTTATAAAAACATTAAATTTATTTTTTATATGATATGGCCATGAATAGCTCGTTTTTAATTTTTTATGTATAAAGAGTCACTAACACTTCATTTTTTTTTGTTTTTTGAGCCAATACATTTTCTAATACCCCAAAAAGTAATTTATTTACAAGGTGGCTTAGGCCCTTCTTGACCAAAATATATTTTGTTTTTCAGAGAACCCCACAAAATGACAGTGCAACTACAAATTTTAATCAAGCTCAAGCAGAAAGCAGCAGAGGTTCAGTTTTTAGCCCAGAAAAACTTCCGCCAAGCCGATGGAGAAAAGTAAATATTGAAGAAAGAAAAAAAACTAAAGCAAAAAAACGTCGAAACTTGGGACACGCCTATATAAATTTGAAGGGTACAGCAAAAGAAGCAAAGAAGATTGGGGAGCCGTGTAAATGCACAAAAAAGTGCAGAGAATTGCTCAGGGGTACCGAAACATCAATATTTTACGGCTTTTGGGATTTAGAGACATACGAAAATCAGAACACGTATTTATTTTCCACAATAAAAGTTACAAAGAAAAAGAGAAACTATAAGAAAAAAACAAAGAGACAAGAGTCAGCAAGAAAATTTACCAACTTGTATTTTGTAAAAGTAAACGGAATAGATGTCAAGATATGTAAACAGGAGTTTTTAGCGGTTCTTGGACTTCAAAATTCAGCTAAGAGCGTTAAACTAATTTCGGAAGGAAGACCAACACCAAGAAAAGATGAGCGTGATAGACATCACAACCGACCGAACAAAGTTGCCCCGGAAACGGTACAATCGGTTCACGACCACATTAGAAATATCCCTAAATATGTAAGCCACTATAGTAGGATATCTAATCCAAACAGAGTGTATTTGAACCACGACCTTAGTATGCGATGTACTTTTGAATAAAAAATAATTTAGTATGTTTTTGACTTTCATTTATATTCGTTTTTTTATTAACAAAAAGGTCATAAGCCACATTTATTTTTCATTATATTTTTTTCTCGGAAAATGCAGTTTTTTTTTATTTTTCTTAGTAAAGTATATGTTATAAAAAAATAAACTATGATTTCAGGATTTGGTCAAGAACAATAAACCTCATTTACTACAAATTTTACAAATGAGGCTTAGGTCCCTAATTGCCCCGACCCCTTCAATTGTACTATTTGCGATTAATAAAGCGAGAATTAATGAAAATATCGTTTTTCAATTAAGCTTCTTTACAAGTGATATTGTGGAATCGTTATTGGCTTCATGATATTTTTGAAGTTTGCTTTTTTTTATCTTTTTCCGTTATGTAAGAAACGATGTGGTCTAAGGGGCTCCCTATACGATCAAGCATGCATCGCGTCGCGGGCTGGGAGAGAATCGTAAACCGCACGGAAAATGCAAATAACTTTTTTTTTAAATTACCAAAAATGCCTAATTTTGTAGTTTATACCAGGGAGTCAAGTCATTCATCAATTAATTAGGTCTACTTAATGTTAATCCCTGGTATAAACTATAAAATTAGGCATTTTTGGTAAATATTTTAAAAAAATATTTGCATTTTTCCTGCGGTTTACGATCTGATCCCAGCCCGCGACGCGATGCTTGTCAAGCTTTCTAGATCGTTTAGGGAGCCCTTTAAGCTCTTTGTTTATTGTATTCAACATTGTAAAGCACCGTTTGTATATGCGCTTGATCTGTTGTATGAAATACTTTATTGACTTAACAAACCACTGCCTCTTGAAAAACATGGACTCATTCGCTACTATTATAAAAATCTTGGTTATGTTTAGCTTGGTATTTGGCAGTCTACATATCTTATATATGATTACATTCGCAATGGAGTTTTTAATACGATATTCTGCAAATTTGTAAATAGATTTAAAAATGCTGCATGCTGCTTTAACAATACTTTGACGATATGTTGTAGATTACATTGCGTTTAAATGGCTAAACCGCAGCTGCTGTATCACTGAGAAATACCAGTCAAAGATTTTATGAATACAAATAATGATGTACTTAAAACAACGAAATTCATAAAAGTATCAAATACTAAAACCATACTAACTATAATGCTAGGTAATACAGGAAGGAAAACATGTCATAAAACTACTGTAGTTAAATACTTCATGCAGGTTATTTGAAGATTTATGAATCAAGTTATCTGACACATTATACGAATACTCTACAAGTAATGTATTTAATAGTTAAAAAGTTAATCTATGTATTTAATCTATCATACTTATAAAATATAGTTTTTTTCATTTATAGTTGATATTTTTCGTCTGCTAACTTTCTGTTTACTAATAATAAATTTAGCCAATTTTATATATTTCCAGGTATGATTTAAACATCTAAATGATATATTGTATAATTTCACTAATTATTGTTTTTTTTTTAATCCAGGCTAACAGTTTTTTTACGACTGTCACCTGTCTTGTCCACCACTTTATAATATTCGTAATCGTAATACTGGCCTGCATCCTACTAAATACATGTATTGTTACTCTTTCATAGATATCCTTACAGTGAAGCATGGACGGAGTAGGCATACACTATTACTTTATGCAATGTCTAATTTTGCACTTCATTTATTATAAATCTTGGTCTTTTATCATTTATTCAATTTCAGATTCGAGCGAATCAGCTGAACTGAGTTATCTGAAATAGCCGATAAAGTCAAAATATCTATTTTGAAGGTTTTCAACGTCGATATCGGTTTGGGTATGATGATTTTAGGTAATGTAATGGTTTCTAGTTTTGTTTTAATATAAAGAATATTTTTTTTTGATAATATTTTATTACTTTTATTTTAATAAAGTAAAAAATATTCGAGTTGCTATAAGGTCGTCATTATTAGTATTTATATCGTTATACTATTCATAATTAGGACTGTAGGTCGTGCAAAGACTGAAATGGAATTGCTGCATGCATTAATTTAAAATATGTGTGTATATAGATGTATGTGAATGTGTGTATATGCATATATGTATGTATGTATGTTTGAATGTGTATATGTGTATGTAACTAACCCATTATCATGTATATTTGTATTAATATGTTTACTATTTTATGCCATTTTCTTAGTGTTAGTATTGAAAGTAGTCTATTAGTCAAATAACGTCAGTACTACTCAAAAAACAAGCGCAGTATATTTCGTATGCCCAGATACAGGCTGTTCGGTCTAGTTAGGCATTCGTCTAGAATGATCATATGGGTTGTGTTCATTTCTTATTGCTTATATAAATAGTTACAAATTGTATCTGTACGATCACACTGTTAACTCTCTACCAGGATGTAATTAAAAAAATATATAATAAATAAAATACATTATTCCAGAAGTAGGCTTATTATTATGGTGAATTATTATTAAATATTGATATATTTTAAAAATTCATTATTAGAACGCATTAAATACTTATTTGTAAAATGAAAAGGGAACAGACTTCTTAATTGAACTATTCTAATTGGTTTAATTTCCATTCTGAAAATTGATAAGTCATTTCAATAATGGATTAAAAATGTACTTTGTCTTTTCGTTGCCTTCACTTGATATTTGTATCGACAATCATATGGTTGAATGGTTTTTTAGAAAATTTTGATAAAATGGAAAGTTTTTGGGTTATAATGAAAATCGTAATTAATTTATTTCCACAGACATTTATCAATGCGTTAATGGGAATTTTTGCTATCGATAAAGCTCGTTTATCCCAAAATAACGTCGTTCAAGTCAGTTTTCTTTACAAGTGCTACTGCTTAATGGCTATCGTAATCCTGATTATTCTGAAGATGGTCTATTTTTTTCTCTACGAAGCAGGCAGAATTTACTCGTCTCTGGGATTGGCCACCGAAATTATGTTATTTGGTTTAATTGCAATTTACTCAACGTTCACTATCGGAATCAATATCATTAATAGTCGTTTGAATATGCGTTTCGCTTGCTGTATCAAAGACCTCAAAAAAATCATGAACCACAGTGGCTGCTGTATGAGTAACGCCGACTTCTTTAATGGAACAGTGAAAGCTTTGGTAGTTTCTATTTTGATCGTTTCCATTTCTATTCATGCATATTTCTATGGATATAATTACATTAAATACGGATATTTTGTTTCAACAGTATTCACTATTGTTATCGATTTGAAACTGCTTCAATTTTTTGACGATATGCTGTTGATAACATTAAGTTTGCATAACTTCAAACTGCAGCTGAAGAAACACTGGAGATTAGCTTTGAAATATAAAAATATAAATGAAGAAACATTTAGAAATACAAATATCTTCATAATAAGTAACATAATATCCGTGAAGCCAGTCGACAACGAAAGAAAATGTTATGACCTTAATAATACGGACGTTAATTATTTCACAGAGGTTTATATGAAGATTTATGAAATTCTTGGTTTGGCAAGTTCGATAAATAGTGCACAGGTATATTTTATGTATAATTATTATAATCTTTTACTGTTTTATTAATTTTTTCATATTATAAACAGGATAAAACGAATTTACTGAAGAAGTTTAAAGCACCCGACGTTTCGACGACGTTGCACGTCGGGTGCTACAAACTTCATGCGGTAAATTCGTTTTATCCTATTTATAATGTGAAAACCGCGACAGTCTTCGATTTCATTAATTTGTATATATTACTAATCTTTCATTATTTTATTCAAATTTATCCGTATTTTTTTAGGTCCTATTTTTTATTCTGCTATCATTTTACGTTTTGATAATAACCTTTGCCGAAGTTGTATATTTTAAGGTAGGCCATTGGAATTTATTAAATTAATCTGATATATCGTAAATTAGAAATTAATTTTATTATATATTTTAAAATATTAATAGGATGCCGAGTTACCTGTACTCATCATTGATCTAATACATTATTTATTAATCTTTGTACTAGAAATATTAGCATGTGATCTGCTAAAACAAGAGTACTTAGATTGCTACACAATAGTGGATATGATTATAGGATCACAAGAACTTAGTAAGCATATGCTGACATTTAGTTTGATTTACATATATAGAATATAAAAAACTGCAAAAAAATTAAGAGTTCCTTTTAAAGTTTCAGATACGAGCGAAGACGCTGAATTGCGATGCTTAAAAAAGTTAATAAAGCATTTTAAATTAAAAATGGCATTCTTCGGTATTTTCGATATTGATTTCGGATTTGGTTTGAAAATTTTAGGCAATGTAGTGGCGTTTGTATTCGTTTTGATACAGTTTGATAAAATGTAATATTTTTTATTTTTCTATGGTAATTTTGTTGCTTGTATGTATATCTAGAATTAGATATTTTCGGTTATTTCGCTGATTGTGTGTCTGTCTCATTAAGTGTTGTGATTGTCAACATTTCTCACAATGATATGGAGACAAGTATTCCACCTTGCCCTCTATATATTAGTATTCAGTATATAAGAACACGGCCCGGGATCATAGTGCCTTCGTGGCTAGTTCTTACATTGTAAGGTTCCGGTGTGATTCCTGGCTTGGTTACCATTTTGGGGGATATAATTAAAAGATTTTCATTTAAGAGGCCTATTACAAAATAGCGTAGGTATTCTTTTAAAATGAGTTTAAAAAATGAACGCATTTTTTTTTGGATGTAACTATAAAAGATAGGATAAATAAATAAATAAATAAATAAATAACTATTCAACCCTGGGAGAAAACCGCGGCACTGAGCGCTCTTCTCTTGCGCAAGCAAATATATACACAATTTCTAATTGTTTTTTGCAGTGTTTTCTCCTTTCTAATGACAATAATTTATATTATGTCGTATTGCTAAAAGAGTGAACTTTAATATAGTATAAGTATTATATAAGAATCTTATTTTATTTCTGAGAAAATTAGAATGATACAGGAAGTTTTTTTTTAAATTTTGTGTAATTGTAAGTAATGTATACCTTGGATATGTGGTCAAAAAACGAAAAAATAAGGCCGCTATGGTCAACAAGAATACATGACGGACATAAAAAAAAATAGTATACGGTTTTCGTTGTAGTGATATTACTGTATTAAGGAGCTCAAAGTTTGCCTTCCGAGCGTTTTACGAATAACGACTTTCGGAAAATGGGCTGAATAAGTAAATAATATTCGTTATATCTAAAATTAAAGGCCGCTATGGTCAACATCAAGAAATGGTCCAGGTAATTCAGTAATTAAAGTTTGTAGAAATCTCTTCATTTCTTGGAATTAGAACGCCAAAAATCCACTTTTCTTGCCTTTCTGGAAAAAATATGTGATAGGGCTCTTAAACCCTGTCGATCGATTGCAGTAACAAGACACGCAATTACACACATGTTACACATGTACATACATATAAACAATTCATATCAGGCATGGTTTTATTACAGTGTTGTATATATTCACACAGATAATTCACAATAAAGATTAAAACCAAACAAACAAGATGAATATTTGCCAACTACAGGGAATCTCTTTCATCGGTCGGACACTCTAAATAAACCAAATCATTATAGGTGGTGCAAGTCTCAGTTTACTCCGAGAATTTCATGTCCTCTCCTCTTGTTTAAGGTACAGCTTTTAATTGTTTTTGTCTTGCTAGCAATCATAACATACATAAAGTCCATGCACACTACAATATCTTTTTGTTGTATTACCGTTCACAAGGCAGAACAGAGAGTAAGTGTGTTTTATGCAGATATCCGTGGATGAAGAACAAAAGTGACGATATTCTCACAGAACGTTCTTTATTAACACCATAACTTGATAGCAAAATCAGAAACATGGTTTCTGCTTATATAAAATGGAATTAATTTATAATATCACTTTTATTTCATTCCAGAATAATAAAGCATCTGAATAAGAGGCTAATTATAGTTTGTAAATATACTGTGAATGATAGTTTCAGATGTATTATGACGCTTGCTATAATATCAAATTTAATATTATGATAATTTAATACTCTGCGTATGATAGTTTTACCTATTTTATATACTTTGCTCCATTCTTACTTTTGGTGTAACTGTAAAATGTATTTTATATCTAGAACGAGTAAAGTAGTACTGTTTTTGAAAAGGCATTTGTTAGTATAGGAATTAAATAGTGAAAATAAATTAATCAATGGAAATTCCTAAAACTGTTTTATTTGTAGTATATTTTCGAATCTCGGTACAATGAAGCCATGCTGACATAAGACCGTTCTCGATCAACAACTTTCAGGAGATATTTAAGCTTTAATTTATGTTGAGAATTTTATTGTATGTGTGACATCATATAAATAAACATGTAATCGAAGCATGTAATAAAATTGTAGGAGATTTTTATCATTTTTGAGAGAGCTTAATTTGACTAAATTACTGTGTGTGTGTTGTGTGTTTATTATTGAGAATCTGCCATTGTGATTTTTTTAAATATTGCTATTGTATATTCTACCATCAATACCATATTGCTACAAATTATCGTGCTCAAAAATATAACAACGTATATTTATTTATTTTATTAATTTTGGCAAGTATTATGATTACACCAAACTTCACGTCGATAGCTTCTTATGGTGCTTCTATACGGGCTATACTTTAACGGAAATTCGTGGCCGCAATATCAGAAACTATGGCCCGGCCATCAATACAAGGTATAATGGTAGCATATGGCTAGAAAATATACAGCCCGGCCATTCTCGGCAATATCGCTGCAAAACTATTGCGCATTATTTTGACTCAAAAACGGGCTACACAATCGGGTAATAATGGCCGAAGAAATCATACATGTCGCAGCGGTTTATATTGTTTTAAATAAAAATTAAAACGACAAAAATAGACGAGAATGTGGATTTGACATGAGTTCAATAAGTGTGATACTTTAAATATCTTAGCCTGAATGTTTTCGATGATATGAATATCAATTGAAAGATCTTCTCCATGAATTCACTATTAATAATACATTCACAATACAATTATCTATTAATTATTTATATAAATATTTAAATACACTAATAAATAATATAAATTATTTCACACAATTTTACATAACATATCAGAATAGATAATAATATTTTATAGATCTAAAAAATTAATCATTAAATGATATAAATACAAAATGAAGATGTCGTGCGACCCTCGCATCAGAAAGGGATGCACTTATGGCGCAAAATTAGACAGCAATAAAGTATTTTCCATTGCGAAGGGATGGTCCAGCAACAATGGCCAGCAACACCGGCCTCACTGTAAATATGTGGCTGGCCAGGCTATACTAAATATGTTTCCGTATATTGCATAGTATGGCTGGTATTGCTAGTAATGGCAATGTATTGCAGCCACATATTGCAGCGAAAATGTGGCCCGTTTAGAAGCACCCTTACAGACATAGCACTGTTGCCTGTAGTACCAACCCTTGAATGTTGCCGTACTATCGAGCATCGCTCGGCAGCCGCGTAGTCTACGCAGCTTAAGCCTTTGCTACACGGTATTAAACGGCGGTTTAAAACGATAAAAAACTATATACATTTTTATTGTTTTTGTTTTGAGAGACTTAAAGACACGATTTGAATGTCAAACACCTTGTTTTATCGTAATTAATAGGAACCTTGTTTTTACGTTTCCAAATAATAACAAGCTTATAAATTATAACATTACATTCAGAAATTGAATCATAGTTTCTTCAACAGCTGCTATCAGGTGTAGTGTAAGACTATAAAACTGCATATAGTAGAGAGAAATTGACTGCCATTTTTATTCGAATCACAATTTATTATTTATGGCAACGCATAGCTGTCCTGTGAACAAAATATTCATATTAATGATAAATCAGAAGTTTTGGATTCTGATTATATTGGGTATTCTACGACACATTAATCAGTGTGTATATGAATATTTTTTATGGTACAAGGTTAGATCTGCCATACTAATTTGGTTATAATCGAAAATATTAAAAACGTGAACGAATCCAAGTTCGCCATAAAACAATGGTAAAGGCTCTAAAAAGGGGTTGAGTTTAGTAATGTACCATAATAATGGAGTGAAGCGAAGCTTCCATTATCCTACCTCCGCCTCGACGTGTACAAAAAGTATGAGTGTGGCGAACGAGCGAGCGAAACGAACGGACACGCCCCCTTTTGTGTGCGAAAAAGGCGAAAGCCCTCTTTTAAATTGGCGACACATGGACACCTTCGTCAACAGCTTACTTAAGGATAATTCATAATCTCACCTCAGACGAAGGAAGCACTCACTCTGTATCTTAAGGCCTTTGTTTCAGGCTCTAAGATGTGCGAAAACACAACAAATTCAATCTCCCCTCGAATAAACAGCGGCTAATTTATCCCGACGTACCTACATAATTATTCGGATACTGATAATGTTAACGTAATTTACCCAGGCAATGAGAAAGCCGCAAAAGTTATTTTTGGAGCTACCGTCTGCAAAGGGCGAGCCCGACACCTCAGGCTGTTATAACGATATAAATCGTCCTTTCAGCTGTGAGGTGATTACACATAGAATTCGGGACAACACATGCCCGTAAGAAGTCGACGCCTTACCGCGAGGCACTGGAATGTGAAACCAGCGGGCCAATCTCATACCCTTACTACCAGATTTGGCCTGATTTCTTTCCCCCGGCCTTGTCACGGGTTCAGGTCGCTTGCGCGGCCTCTACCTGACGTATGTGGTTATTCAGTGTGATAATTTCGGGGACCGCGATGCCCTTTACCCGTCTCGCGGCATCGATTGTCTCTCGGCATCGGGTGGCCGACGGATCCATTCAAGGGTTGAAGACGTCAAGTCGACAACTACCCTCCGCAGACATAGGAAACATACATCCTCAGACCCCCTGGTTATTCGCCGGCTAGGGCTTTCTTCATTTTTCCGCAAGTGCAGATAGTGCTCCAGTTCCGCCCAAGGTATTTCCCGAATCCATGATCTTCTGATCCAAACCGCCTTCGACTGCAGGATTACAGGCGTGGCAGAAGCTCACAGCGGCCTTGACAGGGTAAGCCCCTCTTCGAAGAAGATACCAGCTAGGAGTTGAACCTTGAATTGGGCAGGCCAGATGACAGAAAGAGTTTAGCCAACACCACCCAAGCTGCACGGAATCATCAAGAACCCAACCGCAAAAGTTGAGTCACCAGTCATTTTTTTTCCACAAAACGGTAAGTTTGTTTTTTTGTTTATACTCTTAATTATGAAATTCCACAATGGGCGGGTTTATTTATTTATTTATTTATTTATTTATTTATTTATTTATTTATTTATTTATTTATTTATTTGCAGCTGTTATAAAAAACATATACAAAAAAAAAACAAGAACACACAGATTAAAAATTAAAACTATAAATAGACAAAGACTATGAAATAAAGCTACTAACGCTGCAAATATCCTCAGGATATCTCTTATCCTGGTTTTCAGGACACACCTATTAATTATTGATACATAGGTATATGATTTTTAAAATAAAATAACCAAATCAAATAACCAAATCAAATCAATAATCATAATCAAATAAATACACAAATCGAAATAATCAAAATCAAGATATTTAACATCAAATGATATTAAAAGAAAAAAACGTAATTACATAAATTTCATATGACATAAGGTTTATTGTCATACGACAATCTTTTCCAATAAACCTGTGAGGGACCACCCCTCACAAGACTCCAAATTATTCGATGTGAGGTGGTGGTGTCAACTTACGAGTTATCTCCGTATTTAAAGGCGGTTTTGATGAAGCAGAAGATATTAATTGAATCGATTGAATATTGCCAGTTATGACGCTTGCCGAACAGGCTACCGCGGATGTAGAGACTCGCGGGCCGAATGACTGAATTAGTGAATGAATGCTTTGTTTGCTTTTTGGCCGGTTTATATCGGCCGTGAAATGATGCAATTCGAAATATTTTGAGTAAAAGTATTGTTTCATCGTGCTGATTCATAGCTGCGCCAGTCAAAATAATAGCTGAATTGTGGCAGTGGAGTTCACTGGAAATCGATGCATTTGTTGATCGTATGTAGTGGACGGTCCGTTACAAACCCTACTCTAAAGTGTTTATATGTATTTGTTCGTGTAACATGCGTGTCTTGTTATTGCATTCGATCGAGATAATTGAAATGCAATTCCGTTAATTTTATCCCAACGTAAAATGGTGATCCAGCCATTTCATATGGCTGGATCACCCTTTTCTAACGTTTTTTGCCAAAAAAAGATTTGAATAGTTCTGTATGTATTTATTAGTTATTTAATTATGATATACCGAATAGTTTAAATTAGGTTTTTATTTAGTCTCGGCAATTATATATTCCTATGTATTATTTTGTATTCAACTAGAGAAACATTAATATACACTTACAAATATCCATAAAATAATTAATTTCCTATTTTACTTATTATGTTACTATTATAAAGCACTTAAGACCAACCAAGACTGGTGCCAGGCCAGAGGTCTGTCTGCTAATCGAAGCAATACCAAGGCCATGATTTTCACCAGAAAATACAAACCCGAACCCGTTGAATGTCTCAAGCTCTGGGATAAGGAGATAGAATACGTTACAGTAGTCAAATACCTTGGAGTATATCTAGACCCAAAGCTCAATTGGAAGCACCACCTCGAGCGCAAGAGAACAACCTTCTATGCCTCTTTGTGGACGTGCAAAAGAGCCATTGGAAAAACCCGTGGGTTCAAACCTAGGGTCGCCTTATGGCTCTACAGGGCAGTACTGCTGCCTAGACTAACCTATGCTGCAATAGTCTGGTGGTCCAGGGTGTAAAAGCTCGAGACAATAAACATGCTTAAAAGCCTCCAAGGTGAGGGCTGCAACTGCCGTCATGAAGACCACCCCAACGAGGGTTTAGAGGTGGCACTCTGCTTCCCGCCTCTGGGCAAGCTCATAATTTACTCCGCCAGACTTACAGCATACAGACTGAAGTGTTTGGGCGAGTGGAAGCGAGAAGGGCACAATCGTCCTGAGCTAAACCTCCTCCACAAAAGCCCATTCGCTCTGACCAAGGATCGACTACTGAAAAAAAAAATCGGTAGAGAAGTCTTATAAAATCCTAATTCCCACCAGGGAAGAATGGAAGAACCCACAGTGGCTCCAAAGTCACAATGCGAACGCCTGGTTCACCGACTGATCAGCAACAAATAGACGTTTTGGGGCAGGCGTGTACGGACCCAAAACAAACCACAGAATCAGCATCCCCCTTGGATAATTTGCCACGGTTTTCCAAGCCGAGGTATTTGCCATATTGGAATGCATAAAACTCCAAAGTCGACTTGAGGTAAAAATAGAAAAATCCTCATCTGCTCTGACAGCAGAGCTGCACTGGACGCTCTGGCTAAAACCATCACATAATCTTATGTGGTCTGGGACTGCATGCAAGAGCTCAACAAATTGGGAAAAGCCAATAAAATCATTCTAATATGGATAACGGGTCGTCAAGGCATACCAGGCAACGAAGAGGGCGACAGACTGGCAAAACTGGGCACACTGGAATGCCCGGTGGAACCAGTTATAGGGATCCCCTTCGCTACAGGTAAGAAAATTATCGGGGACTGCTTGGAGCAGGAACATCGGACATCCTGGAAACAGAGACAGAGATGTCGCCAGGCAAAGCCATGATGGAGCAACCACTACAAAGAAAACCAAGGCCCTTCTTGACATGAGCAAGAAGAACCTGAGAACCACTATCGGTCTCCTCACCGGACACACGACCCTTAGGGTACATCTATTCAACCTTGGCTTGACCGAGAGCAAGGACTGCCGAATATGTGACGAAGAACCTGAAGACAGCATACACATCGTTGGTCGCTGCCCAGGCCTCGCCGCAAAAAGACACAGTTTACTGGGACGAGCCTTTCTCGAACCCACCGATCTGCCCAACTTGAAGATCAGTGATCTACTTGGACTGGTAAGAAGTACTGGGTTACTAGCTGACCAATGACCTAACCACAAAGTGGGTAGTTACAAAAGATCTTATAGATCTAGGTGACATCAAGGGCTGGAAACAAGCCCCCCACTCCGTTTACTACTACTACTACTACTACTATTATGTTATTATGTATGTACATATATCGATTTTATGGGTACATACATAATAATATATTATGTGTATGTAATTCTTTATTAAAAAATATTTTTCTTTTGGATGACTTACTTAAATATGCAAATTGTATATCTACATTTTCCAACTATTATACTTATTGTAATTGAAGTACCTACTTTAATAATAATTCCTAAGTGGCATGTCATTTTTACTAATAAATTAAATGGTAATGTCTACGACGAATAAATTGGAAGAACATAATATTTATGAAGCTTTTTATCATTGGAACTTGAAGTGTGTACTGTAGGTGTGCTAACTTCTATCAAACGAAATGTATCAGTTGGGAAAAATAAAAAAGATCATGGGTAAAACAAATTTAAAAAATATTATTATATCAATTACCGAGAGAATTATCAACACTTTAATAGTAATTTTCGCCATCAATAAAGCACGAATTTCTCAAAATGTCAACATTCAAGTGGGCCTCTTTTACAAGTGCTATTGTTTAGCGATTGTCGGAGTCATGATTATTTTAAAGATCACCAATGTTTGGCTATATCCGGCAGACAAATCCATACTAAATGTTACCAGCCAAAACATATTAGTATATTTGTTGATGATTTACGCCATTATTGTTATTCTAATCAATGTCATAAACAGCGGTTTAAACATGCTTTTCGCATGCCGCATCAAAGACCTTAAAGGGTTCATGAGCCACTGCTCCAACAGTAACGCCGATTCATTATCTACAGTTGTTAAGATCTTGGTTATGTTTATTTTGATGGTTGCAGTCGCTAGTCATGCTCACAACCTCGGCTATGATTACTTTAAATACGGAGTTTTTCTTTCAACAATCTGCAATTTTGTAATCGACCTTAAACTACTTCAATTCTTCGATGATATACTCTCGATTACACTAAGTCTCCTTGACTTTAAACAACAGTTACTAACCCATTGGAAAGCGAAGTTCGAAGTTCAAGATATAAAATTCAACATGGAAATATTCACAAATACGGGCTTCGTTAAATTAAATAACATAATTTCAATATTGCCTGTTGATTCAAGAGGAAAAACTAATTGTGATAAAATTACTGAATTAAATTATTTTGCCAAGGCATATTTGAAAATTTACGAAATTAACGTGATGGCTATTTCATTGAATAATTATCAGGTATTTCGGCAGTTACTACATTTAAAAAAGCAATTTCTAAACAACTTATTATTTTAGGTGATTTTTTTTCCTTCTGCAGTCATTCTGTGTATTGATAATAAGTTTTGCCAACATTATATACTTTAAGGTTGGTTTGTTATATTTTAAATATTAAATTATTGAGTTTAATATATAAATATATATATATATATATATATATATATAAATATATATATATATATATATATATATATATATATATATATATATATATATATATATATATATATATATATATATATATATATATATATATATATATATATATATATATATATATATACATATATATATATATATATATATATATATATATATAATATATATATATATATATATATATATATATATATATATATATATATATATATATATATATATATATATATATATATATATATATATATATATATATATATATATATATATATATATATATATATATATATATATATATATATATATATATATATATATATATATATATATATATATATATATATATATATATATATATATATATATATACATATATATATATATATATATATATATATATATATATATATATATATATATATAATATATATATATATATATATATATATATATATATATATATATATATATATATATATATATATATATATATATATATTTATTTATATATATATATATATATATATATATATATATATATATATATATATATATATATATAATATATATTTATTATATATTATATTTATATTATATATATATATATATTATATATATATATATAAATTAAAAATTATTTTAAATTTTGTTTTCTAGAATAATGAGTTCTATCTAATCGCTATCTGGCTAATACACCACCTAATAATATTTGGACTCACAATCCTGCCATTGCGATCTACTAAAACGAGTAACATTTGGATTGCTATTCTATCGTGGATGTACTTACTGTAACACAAGAACTTGGTAAGTAGGTATAGACCAACATTTTGGAAAATTTTTAATCTTAGTTATTATTTTAATTTTAAATTATTTTATTTCAGACCCGAGAGAAGCAAACTGATCTACGTTGCTTGAAAAAGCTGATGAAAAACTTCAGAATAAAAATGTCAATTTTTCAAATTATCGATATCGATGTCGGTCTGGGCTTGAACATTTTAGGTAATGTAATGGTGTTTGCGTTTGTTTTAATACAATTTGATAAAATTATATAATTATTATTTTTAAAAAACTTTGTAAATATGATTTTAGATTTGCTTTAAGATTTTTGTCGATTACCTGTAATATATTTGTGAACTTGTATTTATAATGAAAATATTAAAAATAACCATATACGGTTAGTCCATTAGCGGTTGCTTGCGTTTATATTTAATCATGATAAAGAACAATTGTTTACAACATTATTCTATGAATACCAATTCGAAGTAGTCACGGCAAGGTCCCGTAGTCGTTTGTAGCGTCCATAGCCGCGTTGACACCGGGTCTCCTCGTTGTCCCGAAGTTAAGAAGCGTTGGGCGCGGTCAATACTGGGATGGGTGACCGCCTGAGTGTTTGATTGCGTGATGCTATAAATGCCCACCTAGAAGATATTGCCGATAGGCAACAAGGTGGGTTCCACAAACAAGCGCCTTGTGGGTTAAAAAAAGATAAGAGCAGCGAAATTGATCCTGGAATATAAAATAACACACGCGGCCCTGAATCTACGTAGCAGCGCAATAGCCTCGGTTCTTTCGACTCCGCGTTCTCTGGCAACGATAAAAAACGTAGCCTTAATAGAATTGGGTATTTATTCATATCGAAATCTTATAATACACAACATCTTTGCAGTGTGTCCGTTACGAGTCAAATAGTCACTAACTGATAATTAAATGACACTTATGAAATCCTTAAAACTGTTTTCTTTGTAGTATATTTCCGAATGTTGGTGCAAGAATTTCATGCTGACGTAAGCCTGGTACCGTTCTCGAACAAAGAATTTCAGATTATAATCAAGTTTCTAACCCACGTTAACATTTCTTATGAACAGGTGACGTCATACATATATACATAATATCATAGCATGTAATAAAATAGTAGCAGAGCCCCCGCTTATAATTTTGGGAGACATTTTTTCTTAAATAAATTATGTTGTGAAATTGTGAATCTGTTTTTTTTATAATTTTGATTGAACATTCTAACATCAATATCATGTTGCTACCATTACGGGCCTTCTTAATACATCAAATTAAAATGATTTAATTTGATGTTATAGGTGCACACATTGATGGTGGGATCTTATACTATAAGTAGGAGTACAAATTTAGACATTTAATTTTATTAAATAGTTCAATATAATTTTATTGAAATCCGTAATCGGTTTTATTTTTATTAATCTGTATTTGTATAATGTAATTTACTTTGCAATTAATACTGCGTAATTTCTTGAACAAAGAATTTAATTGAATTGTATTGAATACTTGGAAATTGTATATTTGGGAATTCAGATTTTAAGTCAATTTAAGGGAATCCTTGGGTAATGTTCAATATTACTTTTATGATACGCGGGAATTCACTTTAAGTAATTAATTTATGTAGATTTAGTTACCGCGATAGGTGAAGTGTCAGTAAATTGCCAGTGGATGTGAAAAATGTAGCAGTCAAACTTGTAAAATGGCGTAAAACAGTACAATCTTCCCTGTGATGTATCAGCATTATGTTATTCTCTAATCTACATAGAGAATGTCGCTATAGCTATGTAACTCAAATTCATTATAACTTTTCCACAATTAGACGAAACGAGACAGACGATGCTCTACTCACCCGTCTTAGGACAGAAAGAGACCGATCTGCTTTTTAACTTACATCTGTTTCACTTTCATCTGATACGACATTAGTGACAATTACATAGTTGGATTCGACTAAAATAATATTTATTAAATAAAAAAAAAAAAAAAGCTCCACACGATTTTTTTGAAAGATAAAGTCAATTTTATCTACTCACAGAGATGCGACGACCTGGGTTCAGTGCACTACAGTACACTCCCGAGTATTTCCAAAGACTGAGGATTCTCATTTTGGTAAACAAATACATCAACCAATCAGGATGTTTTATTAAATATACAATCCTTTGATTACAGGCTCGCTTCAACAACGCTGATTTTGTTCATATATATTTGACTTTAAACATAATAAAAGCAATAAACCTATAATGGTACAGGGAAGACGGAGGGAAGAAGACGAAAGAAATGTATGAGCCGCCTCTTCTTTATATGTCTTCCTTTGGGGCTCTGTAGCTTGGATCTGTAGACAAGTTTGCTTTGGTGGTCGGCTCAACTCATGGCTCAGTTGCCATTCGGTAGCCTCCTCGAAGAGGGAACTATCTTAGAAGGACCTGTAAACTCTGCCCACAGTTGTTGTATCCTACAGGGTAGCGAACGGTTTCGTGCAGCTTGGGCCACAAGATCCACTTTGTTTTCGGATCGGCTTAACTCACGATTCAGCTCCTATTCAGAAGCCTCCTAGTGCGGAAGGGCTACCCGGGTAAGATTCTCGCGTCTCAGGCCACAGCGGTGGACCGGTTTCTCCTGGTGGGATTTCATCCCGTCGCTACTGGACGGTTTGCCCACTGTTCGGCGACGCATATCGGTTGTTCACTCTGACTAATTGCTGAAGGAGTCCGAAGACTATAGATTTAGACTGTTCTCCTAAGCAGCGGGGGTGGATGTTGACCTGTCGTCAACCACTCTTAAAATGACTATTAGGCTCCCTAATCCTGAAATCAGAGCCGGGCAAAATATGCCTTTGGTCTCTGATAGATTCAAACCGAATCACCGCTGAACATACAGGCAGGTGGACGTCGCGCAAGTGATTTCCAACCTGCGACCTCCAGACTGAGAAGACTTTCAAAACTGGTAGACAGGGGTCGAGGCTGCCGGCTGGTACCTTTCTTGGTGCCTCGCCGTAAGTCGTTGGCCTCTGTCGGGCAGGTGTCGTAACTAGACAGTGGATTGTTTTTCGTAACAAGTCTTCTGCGTTCACCTCACGGAGACAGAACCATGCAATATCGTAAAACTTCCTGTGGTGACGGGTTCGCCCGTTGCAGTTGACAGCTTTAGTTGTTGTATCTTACAGTTATAGGTAGTGCGCCGGAGGAATTTCTACGGGTGACTCTGGGCGATAAAAGACTCGTTGGTTACCCGATCAATGTGGTTAACGTAGGCAGAGTTCGATGAGCCCAGAAAAATACGCTCAAAACAGGTAAAGGCCTGCGTAAGTCTATTCTAAGAGAAGGAATAACAATCTGAAAATGTAATGGGGCATGCGATGTCTGGTTTCCCAGTGCTCTTGCAGCTTGAAGGGAGGCCTCTTGTCAGGCTCTGGCAGACTGAACAGTAGATTTTATTTATTTGTGTGTTGCTCCTAACTAGGCAGATCCTGTTCTAAGGAGAACACCAATACAAATGATTATAAACGACATAACTTCCAAAATACAAATAAAAAATAAAAATTCTGAATCAAATTACGTTTAAATGTAATTCACACTACACCAAAATAGTATTACAACTATAAACAAGTAATACTAAATAATAATTTACAATAATAATAATATATAGATAATAGTAATAATAAATAATCATTTATAATAATAACTAATTATATTTAATAATTAGGAATAATACGTAAATTTCAAGTACTTAAATAAGGTAAATATAAATATGTGTATATCAAAAAAAAAAAAAAAAAAATTTATATATTTTTTTAAAATCTGTGGTAAATGTTTTCTCTGTCTCTCTCCTACCAAGGTTTATTAACCATAATGAAGGGTGATATTTTCGTTGTTTGCTGCTAATTCCCAATATTATTATGTCCTTTATCCATTGTCTGCGTACAAAATTCCTTGCAGCTCATATCAGGATAACTTGGGTTGTCGACTATAGCGGGCGAACCCGTCACCTTAGGAAGTTTTAACGATTAGTCTTTCTATCTCCCTGGAAGTGAACGTAGAAGACTTGGGGACGAAACAGTCCACCGTCTAGCTACGCCACAAGCCCGCAAGAGACCAACGCCTTAACCGTGAGATAGCCAGGAATGTTACCTGGCGGGCCGACACTCACGCCCTTACTTCCAATTGTGACCAGATTACTCCGGTCTCTCGATTGGTTACGAGTTCGAGGTCGTTTGCATGGTCCTCTCCCTTACGAAGCGGTAAAACGGTGTTTACCGAATCTATCGCGGACCACAGGGTCCTTTGCCCATCTCAGGATAAAAGGATGACAAGGTCGTTACAATATTCTGAAATGACGGGTTCGCCCGCAGCATTGACAATCTATATCTGCCCAGCATTGGGTAAGCCATTGTATTTCCTTTCCTTTAAATCCGAATTACCCACGTGTCGCAGGCCACACATTGTACTTTACCATCTGTGTAGGGTGCCTAGGTCGCGCGCGAGGCGGTCTCGCGGTCGCTCAGAATTCGCGTAACTTTTGCAACCCTTTTTATTAGATTGCGTGAAGTGACGAGGGCGCGAGTGCTGTAAAAGCAGCGGCGTGGGCGGCGACATCTGGTGGTTGGAACGTCAGTCACGTACCGCATTCAAAGCTGCCTCGCGGGAATTTAAATCCTCCAAGAATTCCAATATCACGAAACTAAACGTTCCAAATATACCGACACGTGGATGTTTTAAGGCTCATACACTTTCAATGTATTATATCTTCCTCCATTCCGGGGTTTAGCAGGGGGAATTTTGCTCGCACTTGACCCATATTGATGCCAGAAAATGGATGTTATTATGTTTGTACGATAATATGACTCAAAGTAATCTAATTATTAATAAAACTTTATATAAAAAAATACGTGTGGCACTCGGGGACTGCCGCGGTAAAGCTATTGCATAGCATTTTTAACAACTTATGCAATTATAATTATTTTTTAATTTTTTCTGATGTCAGATAACTGCGCTCGATCGGAAAACGTTGAAATCAGTCCGAATCATTTGCGGCTGCGGTAGCAAATGATTCGGAATAATTTAAACGTCTTCCGATAGAGCGCCGCGCACGAATTTTTTATTCGATAAAGCAAAAAAAACAGATTATTCGAAAAAAATCGTAGATAAAAAGATAGATAATTAAATTATCTTTAAAATGGTGCAGGTTTCATAATAATACGCTAGATAGTATTTGCGTAGTAGTCCTTTTTGTGTTCGGTTAGACCTAATTTCACAAATTAATTACACTATGTAATATATACAAAATCTAAAATATTCAAAGCTAAGAATATTAGGAAAATGTTCTTGTTTAACATATATTTTTAGTCGAATCGAAAGCAGTACTCGTTTAGACGTAATTATCAGTTTAAAATCATTAATTTTCGTTAAGAAATTTCTTCATTCGGTCGCCGCGCTGGCGGCCCGCGATAAAAGCTATGCAATAGCTTAAAATGTTACATACAATACAATCTTGTTTTGTATGTTTATACAGTCTCGTAAAATCTGGTATGTTTATACAATGTTTATACAAGATATGGTTTGTATGTTCATACAATACTGTTTATACAATCTTTCTGAAGTATAGACTTCCATTTCCGAGTAACATCGACCAAAAGAATAAATACATACTTTTGTTTCTTTTTATTTGCCTAATAAAGAAAAGGAAATTTTGAGAAACCAATTCGGTATATAACTTGGCAAGGATTTGAGATCCTAACGACTTATTTTTCATTACCGCAATATCAAGCCGTTACTGAATGGTACTCTAAACTGTAACAAGAACAGTAAATTAAAAATTCAAAAACACGACTGCCCTTACAAAAAATGAAAATTGAAAATGAAAAAAAAAATCGCCCTGAAAAGCACGTTTTATAAGAAAATAAAGTTCGCTGCGCCCAGCGGCAGGTATATTGAAAAGATCGCGCCGCTGCGCTGCCGACGAACTTTAGGCGGTTGCCCTCGGTGCAAAAGTTTTTTATAAAATATTTGTGGTTTGCATATTCATCCGTATAGATACATTTATATTTTCAAAATGTTTATCATACTTTTCATTTGATACTAAACACGATATATTTATCCTAATTTATTGACATTTGGATAAATTAGATATTTATTTATCAGACATTTGAGGAATTTAAGCAGCTTAAGAGATTTGGGATGACTTAACGATTTGAACAATACCACACAATTTTTATCGGTTCAAGCCTTTTAAAGTTATGGAGAAATAAAGAAACGGAAAACATAAATACATACATCCTAAATACAAAACTCTACTTTTTATCGGGCAGTCGTGTAATAAATTCGTAAGGACTAAAAACAATTGTTTAAAAATCGGTAACATTTTGTGAAAGCTCGATAATAGATTGTGGAAAATTAAAATTCCAAATACTTTTCTTTTTACTCAACCTACCTGGTTTATTCCTGGCGGCCGGGAAGAGGAAGAACGTAATCACTAAACTCTCAAATGGTGACTATCTTTTACGCCAACGCGTATTACGGCGATTTACATTGAAGACGCTGATTTTTTCTTATTTAATAGCAAGGGGTCGCGCACATACCCTTTGACATTCGGGATGATATATAACGATTTTAACATTGCCACACATTCCTTTGGAATTTATGGTGGAATAAAGAAACGGAAAATATACATAAATGAATCCTACATGGTGGTTTGTAATGGTAGTCGCCTTAAGGAACAGAATCAGTGGTCTCAGCTGTATAATTAGTCAAAATTTTAATTCGTGAGCAAGTTATCCAATTTCATATTAGATCATCTTGTATTTTGTAAAAACAATAATTTATTTTGGAAACGTATTTTTTCGAGTTGTTGCATTGAAAAACTTTGTTTCGCACAAGTATTGCCAAGTGGAAATATCTTACGACTACAATGCCGAGGTTATTGTAACGAAATGTTTATGTTTATGCAAATTAATATTTCTAAAGCAGTGGTCATAATAAATGAGTACTATATAAGTCATCCCAAATGTCTTAAGTACTACATATCTCAACTCAATATCGAAGGGAGTAACGGGATTGAATGATAAACTCGGAGATGGTAGTGGTTGGTGGTGGAGGGAGCAGTGGCGTGCTCAGGGTTGGTGAACGGGACAAGCCCGACATACCTTTTTGTGTTTTGTTTTTTTACGCTTTTTATAGTAAAAAAGAGGTACCCCTATACTCTTCAATCTACAGTTTGAAATTTCCTGCATGTGTCGCAGATTCAATAAAGCACACTAAACGCATGCTACTACTTGACAGAATTTAACATATACTTATCAGTATTCGCATACCTGCGGTGGCTTTAATAAGAAATGCAGTTTTATTTGCTTGAGCGAGTGAAATCAAATTGAGAGAGAACTCACCACAAGGGACAATTTCCTCCATTGTTTATCAGGCAATAAAAACCACAAATGAATTGAAATTATACAACATAAAATATGCTCTGTCACTTGTTCAAAACAAACGGAACTAAATACGGAACAGGCTCGCATTCTACTTCTATAACGCAAGCCTGGCTTAAACGTCAATTCAAAAGTCGTATAGATACATATATTGTTTTGCGTAATTTTCCACAGGTTAGAATGAGAATACCACTGATTTTGAAAGCCCCGTTGCAAGCCCATGTGTGCGAGCGAGATGACTAGCTGAACTGAACTCGGTAAGATTGCAGCGAATTGTCGCTTTGTCGATAAGCTGTTTTGTCGCGTGGAGAGATCTGTGCCCGCTAGATAGCAATAAGCGCTCACAAATTCATTCACTAGTTTAGCGAAATTTTCAAGAAAAAAATAAAGAGATAAGGCAGGTCGGGCTTTTCTGTTTGTATGAAGGAACCGCTACTGGAATGGGGGTGTATTTATATATTTAGTAAATGTCTCTTTGCAGTTTTTTGTGTTGGACAAATTATACGAGATATAATGTAATATATTTGTAAACAAATGGCATGGCTGGTCAAAATACAATGACCAAAGATTAACGATATGGGCATTCCTAGCGCCGGCAGCGCGGAAAGACATATCGACCAACCACTGAGCCGCGGCCATACAAGTGGTACTGGAGGAGCATGACGGGGCAATGTAGTACGTATAGGTGTCCGTGGCTGTCCGAAGGTTCGACCAAGAGAAGACAAAGCACATCAGCTTAGAACACGACTCAGTCTCTGGGTACCAACGTAGCCGGCAGCGTAGAAAGCATCACGCATTACAGTGGCTAAGCTTAGTGATAAGTTGAATCGTAATGTGAACTTGCTGCGAAGATCTTTTTTATTATAGGATTCGATATGAAAACGATCCAATTCTCTTGAGGCTGCTGTGTTTTATCGGTGCGGGGATCGGGGATTTAAGATAACTGAGGCTATCGTGGTGCTGCTTATCGTCAGATCCGCAGGCCCAGGATCAATTTCACTGGTCTAATCCGTACCGCGCCCGCGACTACTTCAAATCAGTATTTGTAAAATGATTTTTGTTTTTTATTATTAAGATAAAATTATATACTTCAGCCTAGTGATTAGTTAGGTGGAATATTATGAACAAATATATAAACAAGCTTCAAAGAATTTGTTTATTGTAATATTTCGATATTAAAAACGCCAATTCTGCTCAGGCTAGTGTGTTTTATTGGTTCCAGGGTAAGAAAGTCGAAGTAACTGTAAATATCACAGTGCTGGGATACTGTTTTGTCCAGGATTAATTTCGCTGCTCTTATCCGTTCCGTGACTGCTTCGAAACAGTATTTATAGAATATTTTCGTAGACAAAAAATATAATAATAAGGTAAATACATACCGCAGCCAACTGCTAATGTAATAAACTTCTAAACACTACTTTCCCATATTAATTATAAATAGAAATTCACAAATATATTTCGGTCTTGCTTCACAACTAATTAAATTATGTTCATCTATAGAGATCTACAAGCATTAAATACTTATAAATATATAAATAATATACATTTATATAATGTTATCAAACTGTATCAAAACAAATACAAATACCATAACATTGCCAAAAATCTTCAAGCCCAGACTGATATCAATATCGATAAATTGAAAAACTGTCATTTTTATTTTGAAAATTTTCATTAGCTTTTTTAAGCGATGTAGATCAGTTGCTACTGTCTGGTCTGAAATTAATTAATAGAAAATAAATATAATAATTAGGATCGACAAAGGTAATTCCAAAATAATAGACAAAGCTTACCAAATCCTTGCGTTACAGTAAGCATATCTACGATAGAGTAGCATTCCAAATATTCTTGCTTTAATAAATCGCATGGCAGTATTGTGACTCCGAATATTATTAAGTGGTGTATTAGCCAGATAGCTGCCAGGGAATATACGTCATTCTAGAAAAGTAAAATAAATATACATATTAATAAATAAGTAACCCAATATTTAAATATTTTAAATTAAAACGAAACCAACCTTAAAGTATATAATGTGGGCAGCGGTTATTATCAAAACACAGAATGATTGCAGAAGGGAAAATATCACCTAAATAAAGAAATATTTAACAAAAATATTTTTTTAATCTTGAGTAACAACTTTTAGGAAATTGCCTGAATACCTGTGCATTATTAATTGAAGAGGCCATTATGCTAATATCGTAAATCTTTAAATAAACCTCGGTAAGATGTTTTATTCTAGTAATTTTATCACGATTTCTTTTTCCTTTTGCATCAACCGGAAATACCGTTATTATGTTATTTAATTTAACAAAGCTCTTATTTATGAATATTCCTTTATTGATATTTACATCCATTACGTTAAACGTTGCTTTCCAGTGGGTTAATAGCTGTAGTTTAAAATCATGAAGACTTAATTTAATCGACAATATGTCGTCATAGTATTGAAGTAGATTCAAGTCAATTACAAAATTACAGAAAGTGGAAACATAAACACCGTATTTAAAGTAATTGTATCCAAAGTGGTAAACATGTATAGCGACTGCAACCATCAAACTAAACATAACCGAGATCTGAGCAGCTATAGATATTACATCGGCGTTGCTATTAGAGCAGTGGTACATGAACCCTTTTAGGTCTTTGATACGGCTAGCGAAGCGCATGTTTAAACGGCTCTTGATAACATTGTTTACAATAATAAAAATGGCGTAAAACATCATCAAATATATTGATATGTATATGCTGGTAGCGTTTAGTTTGGATCTGTGTGTCGGAAATTGCCAAACATTGATGATCCTAAGAAATACCATAACTCCGACAATGGCTATACAATAGTACTTGTATAAGAAGCCGACTTGAATGACGACATTTCGAGAAATTCGTGCTTTATTTATGCCGAAAATTACTATTAAGTTACTGATAATTCTTTCGGAAACTGATTTAATTATGTTTTTAAATTTTGGTCCCGTTTTACCCATGATATTTATATTTTTCCCAACTGATAAATTCCGTTTAATGAAGAACAACGAAACCTACAGTACATAAATTTCAAGAGCCAATGAAAAAATAGTCTTTAATTCTTACATCTTTAATCATTACATTCTCCTAATGTATTCTTCGTTAACATTCCATTAATTTTATTTGTGAAAATGGCATGCCATTTGGAAATGAATATTACAGAAGGTACTTCAATTAATATAGGTATACTAGTTGGGTATACAACTAGCATATATAAATATTTAATATGAACATGTATTAAAAATATAATAATAAGAATTTACATACGTAGTAAGGTCCATAAGTTACCGGCCCGAGGTATAAAAAAAGTAAAAATAAAAACAAAAGTTAAAAGCAACTCCATACCCTTAAAAATAATTTTCTTCTTTAGTTGCAAAATAGGCCTCAACGGGTTCTTGAACCTCTTCATCGTTTTAAAACTTCCTCCACCGCAAGTCGGATTTTAATTTGGTGAACAGGTAGTAGTCGGTCGAGGCTACATCTGGGCTGTAGGGTGGGTAAGAGATTTCCGAGAACCCACATTCCTTCACAGCAGTCTTGGCAATAAGTGCTGTGTGCACAGGCGAATTTTCGTGAAGTAGCCAAACCCCTGTAGCCAGTTTTCCTCGTTTTTTTTTTGCTTAATAAAATCTCGCAAACGATGCAGTAGAACTGCATACATACTGCTGTGCGTTCACAGTTTTATTCCTTTCCTTAAAGTCAATGAGCAAAATCCCTTGGGAATCTTTAAAAAATGTGGCCATTTTTTTTGTTGACTAACATTGCGTGACTAGCATTTGGAGGGGGTGCTTACCCTGGTGTTTTTCATTTCATTATCTCGTTTTTGGACAAGGGATCATAGTACATGACCATAGTCTTATCTCAAGAAACAATTGATTTCAAATACATTTCTGGATCGAGGCTATACTCTTCTAAAAATCTCGACAACACATCACACTCACGTCTTTTTTGCACACCAGAAAGAAGTCGCAGCACCCATATTGCACTGACCTATTTTATATGCAAATGTTTTTAATAGTTCTGATAACGGTAGTTTTATGTAGATAATGTCAGTATTCTGGATACAATGGAATATAAAGAAGAAGAACTCCGCCCAAACGGTATTTAATTTGCGCCGGGAAAAAAATCCTTTAGTAAAAGAAATATCACAGCGCGATATTCGGTTTTAAGTAGTTTCAAAAACTTGTCGATATGTCTGCTTCGAATCAAGGTTAAAGCGAAACTGCTATAAATGAATTAGTGAGGCGCTGTACACAATAACGGCAGATGGTGCATCATCCGATAGTATAAGTCAGAAGTGGTTTCAAACATCCGAAGTGGGCGGGGCCGGAAATTAATGGAACTATTATTATCTAGGTACAAATCGATAATAAGAAATTAGCTATTTTATGGATACACATAAATCTGTATATTAATATAATTATATTTGTATACAAAATTATGGTATGTATAATTTCCGAGACTAAAAAAAACAATTGCCTTAAAAGTATTAGATATTTCAAAATTAAATAAAAGGAAACAATATTAACAGAAAAAAATAGAAAAGTGTAATCTTTTCATATTAATTACTATTTTTACAAAACTGTATAAAATAAACACAAATTCCATGATATTGAATAGAAGCATCAAGCCCAAACCAATATCATGATTACTTTACTTTATTAGTTCTCATTATTTTTTAAACATCGCAATTTAACTGCTTCTCCCGGCTCTAAAATTGAATATCCGACTACTTTTAAATAGTTTTTGATTATATTAGTTTGTAGATTAAATAGTAGGATATGCCTACTATATTCGTGCTTTGCTGATAGGATACCCACGAAAATGGAAAACGTTGGAAAGTAGTGGTAAACGGAGTGGGGGGCTAGATTCCAACGTTCACCTGGATCTATAAGATCTTTTGTAACTACTAACGTCGTGGTTGGGTCAGTGGTCTGCTAGTAGCCCGGTACTGCTTACCTGTCCAAGCAGATCACTGACGTTCAAGTTGGGCAGATCGCTGGGTTCGAGAAAGGCTCGTCTCAGTGAACTGTGTCTTTTTGCGGCGAGGCCTGGGCAGCGACCAACGATGTGTATGCCGTCTTCAGGTTCTTCGCCACATATTCGGCAGTCCTTGCTCCGGTCAAGCCAAGGTTGAATCGATATGCTCTAAGAGTGAGGGAGCTAATGGTTCCTTGCTGAGTTGGCCACAGAAACCCATTTTGGTCAGGGTTGGTCACACTCACGGGTCAACACCCATCCGGCGGCTTCCACGCATGAAGTGCGAGCCCGGGCAGGACTCTGGCCTTAGGGCTAGTTTCCCCTAGGAGTAAACCTTCTGGCGCTCTTGGACGGTCTGCGTACCGTGCGGCGTAAGCCAATCGATTGTGAACTCTGACTAACAGTCGGGGGAGTCTGGAAGCAGTACTGTTTTCTATAGAGCGGGGGTGGTTGCGGACCTTTCGGCGACCGCTCTTGAAACGACCATCGGCTACCCGATCCTGGGTGAACAGCCGGGCAAAGGATGCCTTGGTCCGCGATAGATTCGGTTTACACCGTTTCACCGCTTCGTAAGGGAAAGGACCGCGCAAGCGACCTCGAAATCATAACCAATCGAGAGACCGGAGTAATCTGGTCGCAATTGGAAATAAGGGCGTGAGTGTAAGCCCGCTGGGTACATACAAAACTTCCTGAGGTGACGGGTTCGCCGTTATAGTTGACAACTCTATTTGCTCTAATGGCGAAGAGAGGGTGCTTCAAGGGTGAGGAGACCGAGAGTGGCTTTAAGGTTCTTCTTACTCATGTCAAGAAGGGCTTTGGTTTTCTTTGAAAGTGGTTGCTCCATCATGGCTTTTGCCTGGCGACATCCTTGGCTCTGTGTTTGTTGGCAAACGTTGCAGTGAAAACGAGAAATGGTAGCACATGGAAGCATATCATAAGGAATATTGCTTATTACAAGCTTTATTTTAACTTGCGATGTTCGTATGTAAGTTGTCCGTTTCAAAATTTGCAAACCATTTTTCAATCTCTTGCTGATATCCGATTGAGCTAAAACTTGGCATACTTATGCAAGTTCGGTGACAATTCAATCGAGCTAATTTAATACCATAGAGCTAATTTGATGATGGATCCGAGATGTGGACTGGAACTCCCTGGTGGCAAATGGCAGGACAGTCAAATTTGGGCTAGTATGCTTTGCTACCATGAGTACTTTCTATTACACGTGATGACGTCTAATGAGGGTCTAATGATGGAGCCGGAAGTTCTCCACTGGAACTCCCTGATGGAAAGTGCTATGATAGTCGAGTTTAGGCTCGTTTGTTTTGTTTTGTTTTCATGAGTACTTTCACATTCTGAACATGGAGACGGGAGATTGTCACTAGAGCTGAAAAAACAGAGATGGGAAAAAAACTTTTTTTTTTCAAAATAAATTTTTACTTTTAATTTATATGTATATTATATTAATTTATATTTATATAATTTATATTATATAAGGTCTTTGAATGGAAAAATTTGATTTTTTGTGATATTGAACATTTATTTCGAAGCAAATTGGAAAGTGCATTTCCTCCAATGTATTGTTTATCGCTAGCTATGATGTTCTCCCATCTTTCTGGCAAGAGACAGATTCCCCGGCGGTAGAAATCTTCGTCCTTGGAGGCTATCCACGAATCCAGCCATTTCAATATCCTCGAAAGACTGGAAGCGCTGCTTGGAAAGGCCATGGGCAATTGACCGGAACAAATATTAATCGGATGGCACAATATCTGGGAAGTACGGTGGGTGAGGTAGGATGTCCCAGCGAAGCGTTTCCAGGAAATTCTTGACCTGCATCGCGACGTGTGGTCGAGCATAGTCATGCTGGAAAATTACCTAGTCGTGCTTTTTAGCGTATTCCGGCCGTTTTATCTTCACAGCATCGCTCAAATTCTTGAGCTGAACTCGATAGCGATCGCCCGTGATAGTTTCTCCGGGTTTCAGCAGCTCGTAATAGATGACACCCTTTTGGTCCCACCAAATGCAAAGCATTACTTTGGATCCGTGGATGTCTGTCTTCGGCGTGGCTGTTGAGGTCGATGGAAGTGATTCACCGGGGTACGAGCGATATTTTTTGCATTTGGGGTTCTCGTAAAAGATCCACTTTTTGATGCCAGTGATTATTTGGTGGAGAAAACTTTTTATTTTTTGACGGCGAAGGAGCATTTCACAAGTCATGAAACGTCTTTCGAGGTCTCTTGCCATCAACTCTTGAGGAACCCAATGCCATTCCTTTTGAATGACTACTATAGATTTTAAACGTCTCGAAACGGTCGAGGGACAAACATTAAGCACTTCTTTTATCTTTGTCAGCGTCAGACTCGAATCTTTATGGAGTATAGACTCCAATTCGGCTTCATCAAATGTTTGCTCCTGGACTGGGCGCTCTTTGTCTTGCACGTCGAAATCACCACTTTTGAATTGGAGAAACCAAGTCTCAAAATTCCTACTAAAACATTGATAAAAAAAATTAAAATAAATCATATAGGTACTATTTTCATTATTACCCAAAAAAATCCATTTTCGTTAAATTTTAGAAAAAATATCAGCCAAACCAGCTGACCCCTCGACTCTCTTCAGGTCCAAACAAAATTTTGGGCTAGCGCTTAAACTGCCCTCTCTGCTCTACGCCAACTCCAGAATAACCAAAAATTCGATTCTGTGCAATTCCAAAGATCCGGCAATATCGAAGCACGTAATAAGTGGCTGTAGTGATTCAAATGAACTACAAGCCCGCGTAGACTTCCACAAAAGGTTCCTTACTGGAATCAGCCAGAATGGCACTGGTCTGGGGTATGGCAGTACAACCACGAGCGACGTGGACTTGAAGAAGTCTCTTTTGCGGGGAGATTACGACAGCAAGAGTATGGCTCATGCTTTTGGCCTTCAATGCCAGAATGACTGGACAACAATTGGTGACTTTTGCATTCCGCCTCCAATGCACTGGAAGGTAATGCTCTATGACTGGACGCCAGAGATGCTGAAATTTTATTTGAATGCCTTTCAGCATACACTTCCAGACCCCAGTAACCTCGCTCGTTGGAGCTTTGCCGAGGATAGTTCTTGTCCCCTCTGTAGCAATACCCCTTGCACAGCTAGACACATTCTAGCTGGCTGCAAGGTGGCCTTAGATCAAGGACGGTACACTTACCGCCATGACAAAGTTCTCGCTGTTATTCGCGAGGTAATTAGTCTCTCAGTGGCTCGTGCCAACAAGGGTTTGACAGTATCCTCCAAACCCCCAATACAGTTTGTGCGGGATGGCTCTAAAGGCAAAAAACATTTAACTACAAAACCTTTCTCAATAATCGAGAAAGCTACAGATTGGACTCTGGAGGTTGATTCGGTCTCTAAGCAGTATAAATTCCCTGAAAGTCTCGGATGCACAGCCCTCCGTCCAGATATAACTCTTTACTCTCTATCTCGGAAGGTGGCTCTTATTGTAGAATTAACTGTTCCATGGGAATCAAATATCCCAAAAGACCACGAGTACAAATTAAATAAATACCATGATCTTGCAAATGCCGTAACCCGGAACGGCTTCACTGTTCACCTTCACGCGGTGGAAGTTGGCGCTCGTGGCCTGCCAGCTAAATCTCTATTTCACCTCTTTAAAGATCTTGGCCTTTCCAGAAAAATAATCAACTCTTTCTTAGAAAAATTATCTAAAACTGCGATTTGCGCATCTCAAATTCTATGGCTTCGAAGGGGGAGTGAATGGGTGGCAAGGTGAACGCTCACATGTGGCAAGACAGCTGTCCTAAACCTACCACAGCCGGTTCGTAAGTCCGGAATCCACTGCTCACCCCCCAGAAGTGTAAAAAATAGTATTATGATGGGCCCGACTCCGGTCGGTGAATTCCATGGCAGCTCCGTTTGTATTTATATATCATAAGATCTTCGGTACAAGTATTATATTATTATTATCTAGGCATCACTCTAAATTGCTTTCTCCGTTGGGACTCTCATATACATAAAGTGGCTACGAAGGTGCGAATCCTTGGATAAGTTTTCAAAGAACTGAGGAATATTCTGGATTCCAAAACACTAAAAACTGTTTATTATGTTTTATGTGAATCGCTTATTACTTACGGCATAATTGGATAGGGTGGATGTGGTAAAACACTGCTAAAGCCATTGCAATTTGCGCAGAAATTTATATTAAAAATTATTCTACGTAGACCATATCGCCATCCCACTAATGAACTTTATAAGGAAGCTAAAGTCCTTGATTGTAAGCATTTTTTTCTAAAAACTTCCCTCTTAAAGCTATTTTTGGACAATAACTCAAATTTAGGAATAATTCAGAACCGAAGACCAACGAGACAAGTTTTAGAAAATAGCTTAATAATACCTAGAATGAAAACATCATTTGGACAAAGACATTACTCTTTCATTACGCCGAGATTTCACAATTTGATCAATATGGAAATAAAAATGAATTTGACATTTAGAAATTTCAAATATAAATTAAAGAATTGGTTATCGAATCATGACAATCTACCCATACATCAAATGTTAGAAATAATAGTTTAATAAAACTTAGGTGCACAAATTATTAACATATTTTTAAACATATATGTTTATTACTAACAACCAAACATTAGTGAACTAACAACCAAAAATTATTTGTTTTTGTCATATATTATTTTGACAATGAATTGTACTTTTTTTGACTACGTACTTTTATATTAAATTCTATTTTACTTAACATAATTATATTAAATAATAATGACTGTTTCTTTCTTTTCTCACTTTATTTATATTATTTAATCGAATTTTATATTATAATAGAATTGCATTTTATTTATTAAAGTATGTTTTAATATTTTTTATTATTATTATTTTTTATTTGTTTTTAAAGACGACATTTTAGTGATAATAATATTAGCTTTTTACTAAAACTTGTACATAATTAGAGTCCTGTCCACCCTAGAACGGGCTAGTCCCATTTGGGTGACAGAATTAAATAAGCAAAAAGGTAAGGTTTTGCCATTCGGTTCCTGTTATTTTTGTTAGCAAATCAATGTTCTATAGTAATTATTTCTTAAATAAATAAATAAATAAATTATTTAATTAGGTCAAGGAAACGTATAATGAAAGTACACTTTTAATCCATTACTGAAATTACTTATCAATCATTATCGTAGACATCAAACCAATTAAAATAGACCAATTAAGAAGCATGTTTTTTTATCAATTTACAATTAGTATTTAATGTATTCTAATAATTATATCTTAAGATATATCGAAATTATATTATATTTTATCATAATAACAGATTTTTTTCTGAAATAATGATGTGTGTTTGAATTCTGAATAAGTATAATATAAATAGCAATAATGTCGAATTTACGTCGAATCAATTAATTTTCAAATAAATAATGCCGCCCATATTTTCTACAATTAATACCTATAGCATACGAAAAACTTTAACTGAAACATCATTCCTTATTAAACTGTATCAAAACAAAAACAAATGCCATGACATTACATAAAATCATCATGCCAAAACCGATATCAACGTCGAAAACATTCAAAATAGATATTTTGACTTTATGATGTTTCATTATCTTTTTCAGGTAACGCAGTTTAGCTGCTTCGCTCGCATCTGAAATTTAATAAAAGATAAAAATACATAAGTATAGTGAGTAACTGAAAAGCGATATTAGACTTTGCATAAAATAACAGTGTATACATACTCCGTTCCTGCTTCACGGTAAGGATATCTATGACAGAGTAACAATCCATGTATACTTGTTTTATTAGGTCGCAGACCAGTATTTCAAGTCCAAATATTAGTAAGTTGTGTAACAGCCAGGTGACGGTCATAAAAGTGCTATTAGTCTAGAGTTGAAAGAAAAACAGTATATATTGATATTCTACAATGTGCCATTTTTACTTTTATATCATACCTTGAAATATATGACATGTGCAAAGTTTATTATTAGTAAACAGAAAGTAAGCAGAAAGAAAAATATCATCTGTAATTTAAAAGAATGATATATTGTATTGGTACGATTGATTAGATAAATGTACAGGTTATGTAACTATTAAATAAATAACCTGTACAGCATTCATAGAATTTGCCAGGGAACTTGCTTCATAAATCTTCAAATACATTTGTGTAAAATATTTAACTCCAATATTTTTACGACCTGCTTTTCTTCCTATATTAATTGGTATTAAAGTTAGTACGGTTTCAGTATTGGTTATTTTTATGAATTTCGTTGTTTTAAAGATGTCATTGTTTGTATTAATAATATCTTTGAACGCTATTTCCCAATGATTCAGCACCTGAAGCTTAAAGTCATTCAAACTCAAAATGATCGATTGCATATCATCAAAGAATTGCAACATCTTTAAATCGATAACGAATTTGAAGAACGTCATAATAAAAACTCCGTTGCGAATGTAATCATATCCAAGAAATAATATTTGTAATATTACTGCACATACCAACAAAAACAAAACCAAGATTTTTATAACGGTAGCAAATATGTCCATGTTACTTAATAGGCAGTGGTTTGTCAAATCTTTTAGGTCGTTGATACAGCAGATGAAGAGCATATTCAAACGGCTGTTTTTAATATTGCATACAATAGCAAATGTGGCATAAATCGAAATTAAATAGCGTAAGGCCACATCGCTAATCCATCCTAAATGCCATGTTTTGTAAATGGCGTAAAAAGAAAAAAAGGCAAACTTCATGAACAACATGAATCCAACGATGATTACACAATAGCACTTGTAAAATAAGCTAACTTGAACGACGACGTTTTCTTTAATTCGTGCCTTATCAATTGCGAATAATATGGTTAAAGCATTGATCATTTTTTTGGTTAGTTTTATTTTACTATTTATGTTTTTTTTCATTTCCAGTATCATTTTCAACGTGGCGAACAGTAATTAGATTTTCAAAGCTTTAAACCAATTTTCAAGACCTTCAAAATGCCACCGAATGCCAAAAACCAGCGAAAGACTAAAATTAATCATCCAAAAATCCTTAAAACCTTTCACATTTCTTAATAACTACGCTATTGCAATTCAATTTGATAAAGTAATTAATTTAGTATTTCCCACGCCATGTATACAAAACACGATAATACATACCACTCTTCTATTTTGCCAGCAAGCATCAAGAGTTATTTAAGTAATTAAAAAGAAAATACCTATAAAGATACATATAGAAAATAAATATATGAATCTAATTGTCTAAAATATATTATATGACGGGCTGAATATCAGAAATGACAAATCAGACTTTTCGAGCAAACAACATTTTTTTGTGTTTTACTCCTGAATCCTTTTTTTATTAAAAAAAAACAGTAATATCAATTGTAGTTATTTCAACATGAAATACCACACAAAAATATATTTACAGACTTAGCAAAGATTAATTAATTAATTAGATTAATTGAATAAATAACTTTGTACTTATAGATAAATCCGTTATTTCATATTTATTTGATCTATATTTTAAAATAATGACATTGACCCAATCATAACATTTAACTTTGGTCTAATTCACAGTATTGTATTTTATTATTTGTATGTGAAAAAATCCCGATGTTTCGTTCTATTCTGCACAAACATTGTAGCTTCAACTAGAACTCAAATGCCTAAATTCAAAATTATAAATGATAAGCATTTTACAAATATTTACAGATCACATAGTCGTGATCCATAACCTTTATCTGATCCACTAATATTAAAATAGTTATAAAATGAGATTGTTCGATCGATCCTTGAGTTTGCCTGGCCAACATGGTCTCCCCATTAGCAGGTTCATATTAACAGACTATAAAATATCCAAACCAATTTGTTCTGTATTTAAATTTTAAAACCAAAGTTATTTTAATATTAATTTCAAAACCAAAGTAATCTTAATTAATTTTTATTAAATTTGAATTTAAAATGTATTTATTTATTACATAGCTATGTATTTTATAAAATTGGTCTATTTATAGTGGTGGGTCCTAATAATTTATTTTTAAAAAAACATTTAATTTCTTAAAATTGCATAAAAATCTAGAGACGTGCCAAATTATCGCCTAGTTAGTTGTGCCATTGGCAGGAAAGATCATGTAAAATGTGTTAAACCTGTACTAATTATTATAAGAAGCAAACGTTATATGATCAATGAACTGTATACCTAATCATAAGTATCTCAATAAATAAAACTAAAAAATATTTTAATAATACTAATTAGACGACCTTACTATTTAAAATATATTCGCTATTATATCGGCGCAACGTTAATGATGCTCTATGCTTTTTTAAAATTTTGATTCGCAGATTCGTTTGCTCTGATCCAGTGAGCGAGATCAATATTAACGCTCCAATCAGAACTACGCACAAATGTCACCCTTTTCAATTGCCGCGTTTTAAAACGAATTCATCCAGAAATGGAATAATGACATGCTGCTGTAAGCTTTTCAAAACCTATATGAATGGTATTGATATTTTTTAACTTTATAGTTCAATGTAATTTCTGTAATTATATTGAAATACGTAATCGGTTCCTGAAATCCTGAAATCCGTAATTTTATGGTTTATATAACTAAAAATAAATAATATTTTTACTAACAAGCGAAATATTGTTAAACAAATAAATTAGTTTTTTTAATTATTCAAGAAGTTTGCTTGCCAGCAGAATACAAAGATGTGATGTATTATCATAGTTTCGTATTAATAGCATGGGCAATTCTAAAGTAATTGCTGTATTGATTGCCATTTTTAAAATGATATCAATAAAGTAATTGAGGCAAAAAGTAATTCCAGTAATGTAGGTCTCGTTTTGGATGAATCATTTTGGTCTCTCATCGGTTCTTGACATTAGCTTGGTATTCATGTGTGCCTCTTGAATATAGTTTTATTATAAATTAATTACCTTTCGTCAAAATGCTGAAAATGAAGAAAATAATAAGTAACTATAGCCATAAACCGTTAATCAATAAAATTATTAATGCATTAATTGCAGTGTTCGCAATCGATAAATCCCGGATTGAAGAGAACGTCGTCATTAAAGTCAGTCTCTTTTACAAGTGCTACTGTGTAATCGTCGTTGGATTAATGATGTTCTTGAAGTTCACTTTCTTTTCGATATACTCCACGCACCAAACAACAGTTTTGGGATACGCCAGCGAAATGATATTATGCTCTTTGATTGCGATTTACGTCACAATTGCTGTTGTGCTCAACATTATAAACAGCCGTTTGAACATGCGCTTCATCTGCTGTATCAAAGAACTTAAAGATTTGAAAAATCACTGCTTTTTGAGTAACATGGATTCATTTGTTACTATTATAAAGATCATGGTTGTGTTTATCTTAGTATTTGCAGCATCTATGCATGTATTCTACCTCGGATATGGTTACATTAGACATGGAGTGTTCATTTTGACATTCTGCAATTTTGTAATCGATTTAAAAATGCTGCAATTCTTTGATGACATTCTGTCAATTACTTTGAGTTTGAATGACTTCAAACTGCAGCTACTGGATCGATGGAAAGTGGCATGCAAGGATATTATTATTACAAACAAAAACATTTTTCGAACTACGAATTTCATAAAAACAAGGAATTTTATAACAGTTTTAACCGTATTGCCAGTTAATATAGGAAGAAAAACATGTCATAAAAATAATGAAGTCAATTATTTCACTCAGGTGTATTTGAAGATTTATGAAACAAGCGTTCTGGCAAATTCTATGGATACTCTACAGGTATCATTAAATTTAATGATTTATTCAAACATACTAATATATTGATCTATATTTCTCAATAAAAATTGTATTGCCTACTCTTTAGTCGTTCTTTACAAGTTTTCGCCATCAGTTTATATACCTTAAGATTCTTGTTCTTATAGATTATTGACGTATTTTATTTCTTCTTCTCTAATATTTGTAATCATTTTGCAAGCCGTTAACAAATTGTTGTTTCGGAAAGCGTCCCTGATTTTTTCTTTTAGAGATTTCATATCATCAAAGTTACTCTCTATGTTGAAAAAAAAACAAATCAGACCTGGGCTTCCTTCTCTCCCATGAAACTGACCGCTTCGAAAGCCCTCATTGTCACCAAGGGGACTTTTTAGTTCTCTATAGTCTGCGAGTGAATCGACATTAAATATATTTTGTTTTTTTTTTATTACAGATGATATTTTTCCTTTTGCAATCTTTCTGTGTCCTGATAATAAACTTTGCTCACGTTATATATTTCCAGGTATTAAATAAAACTTAAAATAACATGTTCTATAACTTCACTAATAAAGGATTTTTTTTAAATCCAGACTAACAGCGTTTTTATGACGGTCATCTGGTTGTTACACCACTTATTAATATTCGGACTCGAAATACTTGCCTGCGATCTACTCAAACAAGTATATATGGATTGTTACTCTGTCGTAGAAATCCTTTCCGTGAAGCAAGAACAGAGTAGGCATACACTGTTATTTTATACAGTATCTAATTTTACTCTTCATTTAATATAGAAATTATTTATCGTTTATCATTTGTTCAATTTCAGATGTGAGCGAAGCAACTGAACTGCGATACCTAAAAACGCTGATGAAACATTATAAAGTCAAAATATCTATTTTGAATGTTTTCGACGTTGATATCGGTTTGGGTATGATGATCTTAGGAAATATCCTGGCTTTGGTTTTTGTTTTAATACAGTTTGATAAGAAATAATTTTGGTGATAATGCTTTTCTTATGTTTACTTATAATAATTAGTTTTCAATTAAGGAGTTAAGTAAAAACTCATTTATATTTAAAACCCCGACTAGTCGTAACTATTTTTAAAATTAGTCTTTCTTTCATCGCGTATTAATATTGTTTAAAAATATAGTTAATTTCTTTTTATTCTATATATAAACGACCATAATTTAAAATACATTACAAGAAGTTGTATTTTTTTTAAATATTAGCCGTATAATACATATTTTTTTAATCTGATAGTAATACTGAAAATTAATAGGTACTCTTTGGTATTTTACCACCGCACTGGGCATCCGGTTGTATTTAAATTGTACTTATCTGCATCCGATATTATTTTTTGCGTTTAGGTTTTATAGATAAGTAAAAAAAAAGAAAGTATTAGTAGATGTCTTTTATATGCACGTAGGTATGTGTGTTTTAGTATGGATACAAATAAGTATTTATTAATTACATACAGTGCGCGAAATAAGGTTACCGACGTTTTTTAACGTAAAACTTGTAAAACAAAGAAGAATGGTTCCATTTTTGCATAAATTTAATTGTTAGCTGCTTAGCAGGCATGTCACGAGAAAACTATTTTTAATTATTTAATTTTACTGTTTTTTTTTTAAGATTGTATTTTTCTACCCGTTTTAACTGCGAAATAAGATTACCGGCACTTCGTCATAACCAATTTGGTTTACAATTTCGTGATTTGTGTTGGTCATATTTTACTGATATTCACTTCTTCAAGTCTTTTAGCGCGATTTTACAATATTTATGACGCAGTTGTCATTCTACATCTTATCATTCAAAAATGGATCGCGACAAAACATTAACTGGGTTGTAGAAATTGAAAATTTCCACGCTAAAAAGACGCTGTGAAAATGTCACATCATCAGATATCGAAGCAAATTGATCGTGGTAGAGATGTCGTTGGAAATTTCTTCAAAGTATTGAAAATTATGGTAAAAAATACGTAAGCGCAGACCATCCACGATCACCAATACTTTAAAACTGCGATTAATTCGAAATTCTGGCAACAGTTCCAAGTATGCCCGCCAGTTAAATACTAAAAATGATTTACTCATTAGTGTTCGACGTGTTCAGCAAATTTTTAGTGGTTCACAACATTTGAAATAAAAAAAATGAAGCGCAAGCCTATGCTGTCAAAAGTTAATGTTGTAGCTGAACAGACCAGCGAAAAAAAATCATCTTCTCAGACGAAAAAATGTTCAATTTAGACGGCTCAGGCGGATTGTCCTAGTATTGTCAAGAATTGCGCACGGAAACCAAGATTTTCAGTTCGCATCAATCTAGCGGTAGTTAAGTTATGGTCTTGGGCGCAATTGAGTACCTCAAAAAGATGCAATTTTCATTAGTTTCGACTGGAATGAACGCAAAACAATACCAGCAGATGATTCGCTCCTATTTCCCGTCATATATGGCTATGTATACATACTAAAAATACGAGAAATAAATTAAACATTTTTATACCATGTATTAAACTAAACACAGCAAGGCAAGACACAAAATACTCAGGGCCATATTACTTTAACAGGCTACCAGAAAGTTTAAAAACTATTCAAGTGGAAAGCTTATTCAAAAAGTTACTTAAAGAATTCTTATTAGACAAAGCTTTTTACTCGATCGATGCGTTTGTTAATTTTAAATAATTTTTCAAATTTTTTGGTCATTTTTTTGACAATTTTAAGTAGTATTTTTTAATTATTCTGACTTTTTCTGATTTTAATTTCTTGATTATTTTTATCAATTATTTTAATTTGTAGTTTTAGTAAATAAATCTTAAAAATAATTTGGATGCCCTAAAATCAATAAAGAAGTAACTGTATGTACGTGGTGATAAATTTAAATATTATAAAAACGAACTAATATACTGTATTAATTACTGAACTAATATACTAAATGCAATAAAGAAGTAACTGTATGTACGTGGTGATAAATTTAAATATTGTAAAAACGAACTAATATACTGTAATTTAAATGTACCTAAATATTAAGTTTCTACAATCTGTTAAGATTTTTTGGAAATAAATTGAAATTGAAAATTGAAAAATTTATGATTGTGCTGGTCTGGACTAGAAATTTCAGTAGGACAATGCGCCAATTCATGCGGCCAGATCAACTACCGCCTTTTTTCGAGAGCATAGAATCTATATTTTTAACTACTCATCGTCGAAATCACCAGATATAAACATAATTGAAGATGTTTGGGGACGTTTGGCCAGTGAAGTGTAAGAACGTGATCGCCACTACAACATAAAATCAAATTAAAGGAAGCCGTCGAAATAGCTTGGAACAACATCCCTCAAGAGCAAATTCAATCATTTTTCTACGGTATTCATCAAAGAATCCTCGCATTATAAGATCCTAAAGACAAACACACAAAAAACTGTATCAAATTATTTTAAATCATAAAATGTGATTTTAACAAAAAAATGTCGCGTGTCGGTAACCTTATATCGCAAAAAAAAATCCCACAAAATTAAAAAAATTCAAATATTTATATATTTGAGGTAAATCAAAATAAATCTTTTTGTGATGTATGTGTAAATTATTATTAAAAAAAATAATGAAAAGTTAAATAGATTTCGTGGACTATCTTATGTGTTTATTTTGAAAAATGTAGGTAAGTGTCGGTAACCTTATTTCGAGCACTGTATATAGAATAGGATACGTCAATATATAACTGAAACAGAGAAACACTAAATATGTTTTTATTAATTTGTCACTTATATTTTTATCATATACACACATGATGCAGTTTCTATCCGCTAATAAAATCTTTGTGAATCTTATCCATTCCTACCTAGTCATGCTTTTAGCCAATGCGACACCGATTGTTTGTATTGCTAACACTTTTATATTAAGCATGTAATGTTCGTGTCGTGTATGTTATGTAACTTTGGCGTTAAGTTAATGTAGTGTATTTGTCCGAATGCAATGTTCATTATATGTGTGTTGCATATGTCTTATTTTATTTTTGTATCGTGATTTTTCAGATTTCTCATGTCATTATAGGCAGGCACATCTAGCGCAAAGTTGTCTAAAGATCTATTATCGATAAATAAATAGACCTATTATTTTATTTACTATTGCTACTGTTATATATATTATTAAATATAATTATAAGAATACATATATTTGTGCATTTAACACAGATCCGACTTTTAATTAAACTGTTCTAGTTGGTTAAATTTCCACTATAAAAATTGATAAGTAATTTCAGTAATGGATATTTTTTCCGTTAGATGTTTTTTTTAGTTATTTTATTTACTGGAAAAGCTGCCTTTACACATTTTTCATTAAAAATTTTACAATATGCAAAACAAATTCAGCAACGATTAACATCGTAATTTAATTATCATTTATTATTTAATAGTAATTTATACATTTAAACATTTAAACATCAATGTGTTAATAGTAATTTATACATTTAAACACTTTTCAAAGTAAGATTACAACATTTATCAATGTATTAATAGCTATTAATAAGTGAGAAATGTTAAACTACCCATTTCCAATGCCCAATATACGTTACACTCTTTATGACTTTGGTAATCCTTATAATTAAGGCTTCATACCTGTTGCTTTCAGAGTTGTTTTTTAAACACAACTGTGTCTATATATATATATATATATATATATATATATATATATATATATATATATATAATATATATTTATATATATATATATATATATATATATATATATATATATATATATATATATATATATAATATAAATATATATATAAATATATATTATATATATATATATATATATATATATATATATATATATATATTATATATATATATATATATAT
>CALYMY010000012.1:0-66565 GCA_944548615.1 Micropterix aruncella
ATATATATATATATATATATATATATATATATATATATATATATATATATATATATATATATATATATATATATATATATATATATATATATATATATATATATATATATATATATATATATATATATATATATATATATATATATATATATATATATATATATATATATATATATATATATATATATATATATATATATATATATATATATATATATATATATATATATATATATATATATATATATATATATATATATATATATATATATATATATATATATATATATATATATATATATATATATATATATATATATATATATATATATATATATATATATATATATATATATATATATATATATATATATATATATATATATATATATATATATATATATATATATATATATATATATATATATATATATATATATATATATATATATATATATATATATATATATATATATATATATATATATATATATATATATATATATATATATATATATATATATATATATATATATATATATATATATATATATATATATATATATATATATATATATATATATAAATATATATATATATATATATATATATATATATATATATTATAATATATATATATATATATATATATATATATATATATATATATATATATATATATATATATATATATATATATATATATATATATATATATATATATATATATATAATATATATATATATATATTATATATATATATATATAATATATAATATATATATATATATATATATATATATATATATATATATATATATATATATATATATATATATATATATATATATATATATATATATATTACTATATATATATATATATATATATATATATATATATATATATATATATATATATAATATATATATATATATATATATATATATATATATATAGAAGACATTACGGATACTACATTTGTCTCTACTGTAAGGGTAAGCTCGCCGTTTGAGTGCAGGAACACTTTTGATCAGAATTATTTACTAAAAATGATAGCTATGAATATAAGAAGTATCCGAAAAAATTTTGATGAACTCTGTATTTTATTACATGATCTCTCATTAAGTCTAGATATAATCATTTTATCCGAGTGTTGGTTACGAATATCCCTGGGTACGAATGTTTCAAAACAGTAAATAATAAAAAATAAATCTGATGGTATTGTTGTGTATGCCAAGAGTGAGGTTAATGCAACTGCACATGAATTGAACATCGAGGAAGCAACAGGCTTATGCATACAATTTAGCAATTTCAACATCTTTGCCCTTTGCAGATCGCCATCCAGGCAAAATACTACTGGCTTTTTGAACTCGCTATACACGACGATACATGATTACATAGCTTCCAATATTCATACGCAAAACTACATCTTGGCAGGTGATATTAACATATCAACTATGGGACACAAACACTCTCAATCCGATGATTATGAAACGATTTTATCAGAGCTAGGATTTTTGTCAACTATAAATATTGCAACGAGAGAGACAGACCAGGTTAAAACATGTTTGGACCACATATACGTTCATTCAACGTACAAACCGACCTCAGCCGTTATAAATACGTCAATAACCGACCACTACTGTACATTATTGGGACTGGAAGGTAGACGTCAGGAAAAACAGCGACAAAACTCAGAAGTGAAAATCATAGACTATCATAAATTATTATTAGACTTGAATTCTGAAACTTGGACGAGCATATATAAAACAGTAAATGCAAACAATTGCACTTGACAATTTTGTTCATATATTTAGAGATCACATAAACAATAACACCTACGTTAACCAGGTTAAGAGAAAATACAAACGACTTAAACATGGATAACAGACGGACTGATAAATTGTATCAGGAGACGCGACAAACTTCACCAACAGACACGCAGATTTCCACAGAACGAAGTACTATACACATATTACAAGAAATACAGAAAAATATGCACCGACATCTTAAGAAGGTCAAAAGAGACATATTATCGACAGAAAATAGAACAAAACAATTACAACCCTAAAACAGTATGGTCAGTAGTGAAAGAACTTAGCAACGTAGAGCAAAACAGGACATCGATTGGCGAAATAAATTTGAATGGCGTAAAGTACACTGACAAAACTGACATAGCGAATACGGTTAACAGTTACTTTGTGAACGTGGGAAAGAGACTAGCGATGAAGTTTAAATTAGATAAATTGACTGCACCGGATGCAATGGGATCTAACACAACGCTAAAGACAGCACAAAAATTTCGACTCTCGAAACTAACAGAGTTGGACGTATTGACACTAATCAAGGAACTGAAGACTGACACAGCAAGTGGTCCCGATCATATAAGTGCAAAAATGTTGAAAATTGCAGCTAAGGAAATCGCACCACCACTTGTGCATATCTTCAATTGCAGTATCGAACATGGTTTATTCCCAAATCACCTTAAGGAAGCCAATGTGTTGCCGCTCTTCAAAGGGGGTAATAAAACGGAATTGACAAACTACAGACCAATATCTCTTCTTAACTCACTTAGCAAAATTATAGAACGACACGTAAAGAAACAACTGACTGACTACCTGGAAACCAATTCACTACTATCGGCAGGACAATACGGCTTTAGGTCAAACATGGGCACCCAAGACGCTATATTAAAAGTGACAAAATTTATTTAAAAAAATGTTGACAGTAACCGAAAATGCCTTGGAGTGTTCCTTGATTTGGCCAAAGCCTTTGACACAGTACATCACATAAAACTATTAGACAAACTACGGCAGATTGGTATACGAGACATAGAACTGGACTGGTTCCGAAGTTATATTACAGGACGAACACAACGAGTGAAACTAAATGACACAATAATAAGTAACTGGATGAATATTGACTACGGCGTTCCTCAAGGGAGTACATTAGGACCAATATTGTTTTTGATTTACATAGATGACCTTTGTAGGCAGGAAATACCAGGTGTTATTGCATCTTTTGCCGATGACACAGTGCTTTTGTTTGAGAGTAGCACCTGGGAGTCTGTATTTGTAAAGGCAAAGAAAGGACTCAATCAGACACATGACTGGCTAAATGAACATCTACTGACGCTTAACATAGAAAAAACGAAATACATGACCTTTAGCATAGATGGGCGGAATCAACCGGGACTAGAAAAACATCTACTATTACACAACTGCGATGGGACAAACTGCATGTGCCAACCGCTGGAACGCACGTCATGTATAAAATACTTAGGTATCCTGATAGACGGCTTCCTGAGATGGCATAAGCAAGTTGACCAGACTGCGACACGACTTAGAAAACTAATTTACATATTTAAAAATATTAGAAATATACTTAGCCCATCTATGCTTAAAACGACTTACTACGCACTAGCGCAATCAATCATTACATACGGACAGATAGGATGGGGTGGAGCGGCTAAATCAATCCTTGACCCGGCAATAAAGGCCCAGAAAGCCCTCATTAGGGCTATTAATAGAAGACCGCTCCGTTTCCCATCCGACCAATTATTCATAGACTTCAACGTAATGGACATTCGACAGTTGTACATAAGAGCGGTCTTGATGTACTTCCAGAGGAATGACAGGACTGCGACTATTAAACTTCGGGACCACGGACATGACACTAGAAATCGATACAGACAACGGGAGTTAAAAATGAACACGACGTACGGACAAAGACATTACACATTTCTAGCTCCAAAGCTTTACAATATACTGACAATGGACGTTCAAACGACCGACGTACCTTACGCTACGTTTAGAAGAGTGGTGGCAACTTGGCTTTTAAATAAATCTAGGGAAGACTGTGAAAAATTATTAAGGTCTCAGGTGTGATCGTGATATATATTTATATAATATTACTATATATATGTTATATGGTATATATATATATATATATATATATATATATATATATATATATATATATATATATATATATATATATATATATATATATATATATATATATATATATATATATATATATATATATATATATATATATATATATATATATATATATATATATATATATATATATATATATATATATATATATATATATATATATATATATATTATATTAATATATATCTATATATGGTATATATCATATTTATATGTGTTTATATCAAATATATAAAAAAAAATTATTATTCCATATAACTTAGTAGATTGTCATAAATTTTAATTTAGTTTATAATTTTATTGATGTTTTTAAATTTAACTTTTAAATTATACTCAAGTTTTAGATAAGACTTGCCCTCTCGTCTCAAAAGAATTCATCGATGTTAGTACCACCTCAACACAGGTTCATACCTAGTGAGGTGGTAAACCGTTATGTCAAAAGATGAATTTCCTTTCTAAGCTAGGTATAATATACACTTATTATAAACTGTTTTTTTTTTGTTAGAATAAGGATTTTCTTTGTAATTTGTATCTTGAATTATGGAAATAAATAAATAAATAAATAAATATATTTAAAATAAAATTAGTAAAAGCTTGTAACATTTAGACTTTAGATATATATATAGAAACCATAGAAACTATAGAAAAGGTACAAAAGACGACAAAGTTTCAGAATTTCTTTATTATTCTACCGAAACGTTACATTCTGCACGGAAGAAGTCCGTGCAGTTAAAAGAAGATAAAAGATATTGAAAATCAAAAATAAAAGAATATAAAAAGCCTTTAAAGGAAAATCAAATGTAAAATATAATAAAATAGCACAAATTAAAAACAATGTAAAAAAATAATAAATAAAACGCTAGTCAGCGGAGAGGGGAGAAACTCAGGGTCGGCTCTCAGTTCTTGCTTCAATTATACAGATAAAACTTACAACTAAAATGATTAAAACATTAAAATACAATAAAATCGATGGTTCAGGTAGGGGAAAGGTTTGAATCTCGCGCGTTGAGCGGCAGTTCCCACGGCGAACACCAGGGCGCTGACGTCTTCCTCGCTCGGCGCGCGGACGATAAGATACTCCGCCACTATCGTACTGGTACGATACGAGACTCGGCAGGAGTAAGTATGAAGAAGCGGGCAGGACCCAAATATCACGCCAGTCGACGGGGCGAGAAGGCGGACGTAGTACGATGTGGCGGTAGTCAATGTCGGCAATCCGCCGCGCAGATCACAACTGCCGCTGTAGCATTAATCCACCGCAGAATAAGGCCGCTGTAGAATTAATCCGCCTTAGAATAAGGCCGTTTTCAAAATCCTCCACGGAGATCCCAGGTAATAGTCCTAAATCACACACAGACTCCCCGGGATCTCGTTCGGAACCAAGTCGAATTCAAAATGACCCAAATTATCTTTTGGCTGGTAGTCCGCCAAACTTTTGGCGGGCCCGGCAAGGAAACCCCTTTATGCGATACGCGCGAGTTTTTAAAATCAAATTCGACATTTGAATTGCGTTATATTAAAATATTAAAATCATGTGATAATAACATAGATTTTTATTTATAGTGAAAACTAGGATGAAATACCCATATTGCACTATCCTTAATTTAAAATCCGGAATCCAAAATCGTAAAGGAACCAACGACCTTCAATGCTGTCAATCTACATTCCACAATTCCATCAGAGCATAATTAAAATATTCTGAATGTAAATTTATGAGCTAACAAAATAATTAGGAATTATGACCAAAAGACTAATCAAAAACTATAACTAAATAATTAACCACTTTTGGCCGGTATTCCGAACATCGTACAGTCTCCTTTGTTTCTGGCAACGATTCTCATCGAATCATCGCAGGCGTCACTACTCGCTTCTGATTGGTCAGCCGCGCGAAAAGTCAGAACTGTCAAAGATGAACCCGTCGCCATCGATCGCTGAAGTGAATGATTATTGTGGAAGGAAATTGTGGAAAAGCAAATCGGAAAAACGCGAAGTGCGTTACAAGCTACTTAAAAAGTAGCGAAGGAAATCCCAGCTTGTATTGGGAAATGCTTATGTTTGAATGAGATATACTTACGGATGTGCACGACTTTCGACGGTGCAATGTAAGTTTAAAGGTCCTTTTGCAGTTGACTAACGATCACTATTCATCCATATATCTCATAAATAGGGCTTATCCTTATGCAACACAAAATGCCTTCAATTGAGACGAATTAAGCGAAAAAATAAAAAATTAAACTATTGATCACTTCGGCAAAGCCGTTTTTTAAATGAAAGTGACATTACGAAATAATTCAAATTTCGAATGCCACCAACATTTAAAATATGATACAATTGGCTGAGTTTTTTATCAACGAGCCATTAAATCGAAATAAAAATAAAAAAACCTCCATATGCTCAATGAAATGAAAGAAGAAACTTCAATCTTAATTTCTGGCAGAGGAGTTTATAATAAAGATTGTATAATGTTATCAAAATAGGGTAAACCTATATAAAATTGTATAATATTAACAAATTGTAAAGAAATATTGTAGAAAACAGTATAATATTGTTATATTTGATATATATATATATATATATATATATATATATATATATATATATATATATATTATATATATATATATATATATATATATATATATATATATATATATATATATATATATATATATATATATATATATATATATATATATATATATATATATATATATATCAAATATATATTATATGTATATATATATATATATATATATATATATATATGTATATATATATATATATATATATATATATATATATATATATATATATATATATATATATATATATATATATATATATATATATATATATATATATATATATATATATATATATATATATATATATATATATATATATATATATATATATATATATATATATATATATATATATATATATATATATATATATATATATATATATAATATAGTTACGTTGTTCAGTAGATATGTAGTTATTTTTCAACTTTATGCACCAGCAGGCTCACCGGGTGCAATTGACTTGTGTAGTTTCTTAACGAACGTCGGTTGATTAAGCCTAAAAATATATTTATTGAATAAATTGGAATCTTATGTGGATGTGGAGACTACGTAACACATAATATAATATTTAATTTGCCCCGCCAGATAACATATTAAACTTGCCGCCGCAGTATGTCGCCACTGCGAAATGCCGATTCGGATTTTGGATTTTCATCGTTGTAAACACTGAAACGTTTGAGCGCCTTGCTCGCTCAACAGTCATCATTTAGTCTTCAGCCAGATAACATACTGTCTTTCACTTCACCGACATCGCGTTGCCGCGTGTAGTATCGCGGGAGCGAAGCATTATCCTAAGTGCAACAAATTAGTTACTAGGTATAGACCCGTAGGGGAACATATATCTCCAAATGGATATGAGTCTGTAAGCGACAATGTTTTCCGTAGTTGGTGTTGGCGCGAGAGACTTCAAACGTACGAGAATTGCGCACCACGCGGTGGTACCAAAACCATAATCATTAAACTTAATCACGGCGTTGCTGTCCGCAAATCATAGAGAAGGATACTATTTGATACGGCCCAAACCAACATTTATGTGTCTTAATATTGGAGTACATTATATACACAATCCAATAGACAACAAATTTTACTAAAGGGCCTAAAGTAGTCAAACAGCAATCACAAATCCATTAATGCTGGCATCATAATGACGTACGTAGGTCAATTTCCGTTTCACTAAAACAAAGTTGGATAATGCTATTCGATAAGGTTGTAAGTAATGATGAATATACTCGTATATTAATTATTCACGGTTTGTATTGATCTATTAATCTACACAAATGGAAAGCCTATCTACGGGGTCACTATTATTACACCCATACATGAGTCAATAGATTTCCTTTCAGGGATTTATTACACGTGCTACACTGAGAAAAAATTAATGACGTAATATATGGAAATACGAATTAACATGACGTGTGTATGTGTTGGCGTGGCGGTCGTTACCTTGTCGCAATGATAAAACATAATGGTAATTCATTACGTAGCGACCTTGGGATCTCGCTTCTAACATGACAGCATGTAAATTTATACGTACATTTATAGTCGGATAATAATATATCCTAATTTTAATTATTTAATGTAGTAACTATAGTGCAATTCTGCAGGCTGGATTCACTCGCAGTTGACACAAGAAGCGTCCCGAAGTTTGCGAATCGGTCTTATTATCATGAAAAGCAAAGTTTCGATAGTCTGGAATACCGCATTAATAATCTGGAAATCTTTACTAAACATATTATACGAATCAATATAAAAGAAAACATAAAATGTAAAGTGCTTACTTGGTTAAATATTTACTTTTTTTAAGAAATAATAATAGGAAATATTTCATAAAATTAATTGATATAAATTTATTCTATAAGCATATTTTTTTGGATAAAAAATATATTTTAATAGGTTATTGTTAACATTATGCCATATTATACTTGTCAAACTTATGGATCTGAAATAAGTACGTTCATTTTTAAAAGATCTATGGTATCTCTATCAAGTTCCTTCACATTTTTTATATACGATTTTCTAATGATGGTAATGTACGCGTCTGAAGTATACAGAAGAATTTAAAATACATCCTTATTTGTAGCTGATCGTGAGCATTTCAATTTCAGAATCATGTAAAGTCCTTTAATCAAATTTACATCCACTCCTGTAATTTTAGCAGAGCAGCTTGAATTATAAAAAATTTTCTACCACTATTACCATCATTGGTATTATCACTTTCTCGTCGTGGTTTGTCGAGGTATAACTTTCTAGCTCTTCAGAAAACGATCATGTACTTACCAGAGTTTTCTGTTCTTGTTGTAGTTTTTTCTTTTCTTTAGTTGTTGCTAACCATGTTCGGAAAGAAAGGTTCTGGGAAATAACCTTTCTTTAAACCTTTTCTTTAAAAAAGCCTTTTCTTTAAATATATTTCTTTTAGTCAATATTATTATCAATACCGATATTACTTTTTTAACAACCAATTTCGTTGACTTTGCTAAAATGACCGAAAAACAAAGATTAATAGTCCAAGGTTGCAATCGCGACATATAATTATGTAGATCTCGGAACAGAATAGTTATTTCAAGATAACTATGTTTTGGTAATATGTACGAATATATTTATCGCATAAAATATGTAGCGAGTTCATTTGCACTTAAATTTTATATAATTACGCTAGTGCTGTAACCTTGTAATGTTTATAGGGAGCCTAAGTTGCATCAAGTGGGAGTAGCAAGATTTGTTTGTATACAAGTTGCAAAATCCAAATTTTTTACCTCGGCAGCCCTCCGGGTCACTTGAATATCTCAAAATCTGCAAAAATTCTGTAACTTTTTCCGTTTTTTTTTCATTTTGACCACGACGGAGTACGTTTTCGACTAAAACTATTAAATGCATTTTAAAGTAAATTAAATTTGAAATAATTTGATAACAGAATGGGCTTGGAATCCTTAATATTTTCCGAGACGCAGATGATTTGACAAGACACAAGACATTTTTGATGCTAATATGATAACGGAATGGAGCTTTCCATTAGTGATAAAGCTTTTGAAATCGGATAAGTAGTTTTGGAGATTACCTCCCACATACAAACTTACAAATATTACTTTTTATAATATTAGTATAGACTAGGATTTGGAGATTATTCGCTAGTAGCGGAGCATAAAATGCTATTTAGGGACATGAAATGCTTTTTTACACTTGAAAGTAAAAAACATTCAAAATTCTAATTCAAATTCAAAAAAAATATTCTTTCAAAAATATTCAATTACATCCTATTCATTGCAAAATCTGCCTAACTAGGCTATAGCCCGTACTAAGAAAGACTCTATGTATGGCATTGATTTATTCATATGCAAATAGAATTAAAATGAAACATACAAAATGTGATAAAATATAAAACAGATAAGTAAATTCAAATTAAACTTATAATGATATTTAAATATATCGATAAAGCATGGTCATGGGAATAAAAATTAATAGAAAATGTCGTAATATGAATATTATAGTACACATATATAAATAACATAAAATGTATTACAATGTATGACAACAATAATAATGCAGACATTTACTTTTAAATATGACTTATTACCGTTTCCACCTCATTTCTCCTAAGTTGAAGTAAGTGTTGTGTAATTTTATTTTTTAATTGGATTGACTTAATATTTCGGCATGTTTTTTATGGATTCTTTTACAATGTTATAAATTTTGGGCCCTATAAAGACAAAGTGTCTTTGGGCAAGGGATGTTCGGGTTTTCCGTACAATGTGCTTACAGGTTGCGGCGCTCCTCGTTGCAATTTTATGCTAAGTTTCAACGTGAATATCTTCACTTTTTAGGTAGTTAAGATGGACTGTTTTTCATATACCTGGCTGATGTCTAATATCTTTAGCTCTGCAAACAAGCTGTTTGAGGAGTGCCTTCGGGGCTTCTTGATAATAACCCGAAGAAGCGCCTTCTGAGCTGTCATAAGCGGATTTAGAACAGTACATGTAGACCCTCCCCAACCTAGAATACCGTATGAAATTAAACTATTTGCTGAGGCATGGTAGACATTTTTGAGGGATTTTAAATCCAACACGTTCCGAAGTAACTTAAACGCATATATAAGTCTCCTTACTTTAGTCGCCACATCGTTTACATGCGCATCCCATTTAAGGGTGTTATCAAATATGTCACCAAGATATTTGGCTCGAGTTTTATGTTCTATAGTTGTTCAAATACATTTCATATTAACCAATAAATGATTTTTAAGATTGGGGTACATGAATGAATTTTTATACCTGTGTGCATAAAGTCCTGCTTGTCAGTAATAGAAAAGATAACATAGTTTGTTTTTTTTTGCTATTTAATGTCAATAGATTATTCTGGGGCCAAATATAAATATAGTTTAGAACTAGTTTCACAATTTTGTAAACCACCGGCCAGGTCTTAACCTCGGAAAATTAAGGCAGTATCATCAGCAGAACTGTATTACCTCCTTTTAATATAATGTTCGAAAGGTCATTTATGTACACCAAAAATAAAATAGCCTAGGACACTTCCTCATGGTACTCCGTAACGTATACGACCTTCAAAGTGCTCCATTTAGTTTCATAACTTGTGTTCTATTGGACAAGTAGTCGGTGAGCCATTGCAATGCTTTCCCACGAGTGGCATTTTTTTCTAATTTATTTAATAAAATTGTGTGTGATACTGTGTCGAAAGCCTTGCAAAGGCACATAAATACTACAAGGCCCTTGTCTCCTTCATTCAGACTATTGACTATGTTTTTGGATAGAAAAGCAATAGCATCCTGCGTAGACTTGCCAGTACGAAATCCGTATTGCGTGTGAGTTTTTTTTTTAAATTTTATTTATTTATTTATTTATTTTCATTAGCAAATCAACTTAACAGTTTATACCAATCCGTTGATATGCAATATACACATAAATTCTTACAATTACATACACAACATGTTTAAATAAGCATTAAATACAGATACAGGCATGAATAATTAAAAAAAAAACTTACAAACCTTCGGTACATAAAGAGTGAAAATAATTTATTTTATTCTGACATAAACAAGTAGCGCAATGCCCACACCTTGAAGAGATGCGGGCTCGCTGTAAAAATATCAAAGTCTGAGATAATAGGTTATGTTTATTTATTGGTGTGTTTCTGATATTTGACAGGAGCTAGTACCATAGTTTAGTTGCATGAACGGTGAAAATATATATAAAAACTTAAAAATTATGAGTAGATATCGCAATTTTATTATCCTGACTGTAACAGAGTGGAAGGCAAATACTTCCTAAGTGATTGCATTTTTCGGTTAGGTAGGAGGGAGCGGTAGAATTGTTGAGGATGTTATAAAGAAGGAAAAGAATGTGCAGGATTTTACGTTCACGTATTCTAAGCCAATAAGGTCTGCTTCTATATTCAGATACGTTATTTAAAAAAAATCCCATTGTAGATATACCTAATGAACACATTTTTCAACCGCTTCAATTTGTCCAGAATGGCTTTAGTGACGTCAAGGTAGAAACCATCAGCATAGTCTAGTATTGGTGGATGAGAAAATTATTCAATTGGAAACTAAATATACTTTTTTTTTATTAAATTAATTAATAAAAATTTATTACATTGAAAACAATCAAATCAACTTGCTTCTATATCTAAATGACGAGTATATAATATTTCCTTTTAAGCTATTGCATAGCTTTTATCGCGGGCCTAGGCCAGCGCGGCGACCGAATGAAGAAATTTCTTAACGAAAATTAATGATTTTAAACTGATAATTACGTCTAAAAGAGTACTGCTTACGATTCGAAAAAAATATATATTAAACAAGAACATTTTCCTAATATTCTTAGCTTTGAATATTTTAGATTTTGTTTATATTACATAGTGTAATTAATTTGTGAAATTAGGTCTAACCGAACACAAAAACGACTACTACGCAAATACTATCTGGCGTATTATTATGAAACCTGCACCATTTTAAAGATAATTTAATTATCTATCTTTTTATCTACGTTTTTTTTTTAATAATCCATTTCTTTGCTTTATCGAATAAAAAAATCGTGTGCGGCGCTCTATCGGAATAAGTTTAAATTATTCCGAAGCCGCAGATGATTCGGAAGAATTTCAACGTTTTCCGATAGAGCGCAGTTATCTGATATCAGAAAAAATAAAAAAAATAAAATTAATTAATAATTATAATTGCATAAGTTGTTAAAAATGCTATGCAATAGCTTTACCGCGGCAGTCCCCGAGTGCCACACGTAATTTTTTAATTCTAAGAATATAACAAATTAAAAGAAAGTTGTACCAATAATTACATGTAAACCGTGAAATCCTGTTCTTTAAAAAATATACTTCCATTAAAATTCTTGAAATAAAATTGAACAATGAATCAACATATTCAAACAATTTATATATTGTATAATAAAAAAGTTCCTAAAATTCCTTCTTAGTGGTTACGTCCGCTGGCTCTCATCGCTTATCATCTGCTCTAAGTCTTTGAACCATTTCAATTGTCTTTCCGAGCTTAGCTCTTCTTGCCAATTATCTATAAAAATATTAATAAAGTGATTAGAATAAAAACAGGAAAATTATGAAAATAGGTTGAATAAGATAATTGATGTATCACCGATTATTTGATCCAGAGGTTTTTCATCTCCACCGTAGTCAGAGGGTAAAATGTGTCTAGGCACCGTTTGGTGCAAGCTTTCGACGGTTTTATGAATGGAAATCCTTTCGGAGAGTTTGGCGGTGAGCACCGCCTTCAGAAAAGACACGGTGTAATTCATGAAAGGATTGGCCGACAAGATGTGAACACCAGCAATGCGGTGGCCGAATACTCTCTGAAATATTGCATAAAGACCTACATTAGCATGAATCTAACCTAAGGTCATATTATGGCCGTGTATGGAACATCTTTTACTTAATAATTTATTTTAAATTTAAATTCCTAAAAATTTTGACCTTCGCCCGTTTTAAAATCAATTTAATTTTGAATATTTTGATTTTTGATATATTTGATTTTAATTGTTTTATTTTAATTCAGTGTGTCCAGAAAATAGAACAAGTCTTGCTGAGGATACCCCTGATTTGCAGCGTTTGTAGTTTTATTACATATTTATTTATAATATCCATTTTTAACCGAGGAGGTTATCAATTCGTTTGCGTCTTTTTTTATATGTTTGTTGTCTCAGAACTCTGCCATTTATGAACCGATTTGAAAAACTATTTTCATTTGAAAGAATATACTTGCAGATAGGTCCCATTTTTATGAAAATACTGTTCTGAAGAAATGAGGCAACTCTTCAAATATTATCATATAAAGTTGAAAATGTACATATTGATTTAATTCCGATGACTGTATATATTTTTATGGTAAGCATGACCTGATTCTACACACTCAGTGGGCTCCCGACGAGGGGACTCCTCAACGGCCAATATCACAGACACGAGGTTTTGTATACTCATCCAGTTATGATAGCCAGTTCTAAGTTTCATTATGGCATGGCTGCTGCACCCAGGGTTGGCTCCAGACGAGGGGACTCCTTAACGGTCAATAGCACAGAAACGAAATTTTATATATACATTCAATGCCCGTTCTAAGTTTCACCAAGACAGGACTATGGCTCCCAGGGTTGGCTTTCAATGAGGAGACTCCTCAACGATCAACATCACAGGCATACAATTTTCTATACACATTTAATTATGATAGCCCTTTCTAAGTATCACCATGAGATGGCTGTAAAATTTTGTGTATTATTAATTTTGTGTCTTTGGTCTATGTATTTATTTGTATTGACAGCTGCAAATAAATATTTCTTTATAATTATTTTTAAAAGGTAACAAAAACTCAATTCTAAAGCGTCGTTTTTGTTTTTCTGGCTCAATCTGGACTAACCTGTCATAAGGTGGAAAATGCTCAAATTATACGTTTTTTTTAAACTGTACAAGTGATTGTCAAATGGTCTATAATAAAATTTCTTTTTCCAGGTTTAAAAAAATAGATTCATTAGATCTTCATTAAAATAAAAAATATTACTCCGTTAAAAATGAAGTAAAAAATATACAATTATTGAAACTATAAATATTAAATTTAGAGAATTAAAACTATAAAGTAAGTAATATAGCATTAACCGTTATAGTGCAAATAGTAGGTATATTGTATTCAATATCTGTGTTTTTAATCCCTCCTATCGCGGGGTAAAAATTCAGCATTCACTTCTGCGCGTGATAGTTTAGCGCGTGAAGTCGATGGCCTTGAGAAAAACGACCATAACTTTTAAATCATAGTTTGAAATCTAGTGAAGAGAATTTTGAAAGACATTGGCGAATACCACTTAATGTAAGGGATGGATTTAAATTTGGAATACATACACGAATCCTGATAATATTAAACTATTTTATTTGCGCAGCCATGTGAAAATAATGTTTGTGTTTATTATTCGTCAGTTAGATACTTCGCAAGAGAAATCAACTCAGGTCGAAGTAAATTAAATTTAGTAAAAGTGGTCAAAAAAACTAACAACACGTTATTTAAAAATAGTTTTTTCTAAATATACACAAAAAACGAACAGCCTAGGAATGCATTTCAGATAATAATTAGTTTCCACGTCACTTACTCGAAATACATATTCGCCTTTCTTGATAAGCAGGGGTTTATTTTTGAGGAAGTGCCTGAAGGTGTGGTTGCGGAAATCGCACACGTATCTGTCGCCTGCAGAGTAATCGTGATGCTGCCTGTATTCGTTGAGCTGACAAACAAACGCATACAATACAATAATAATATAAACTTACACATGATACAGTAGTGGAATGAATATGGAACTTTGTGGGAATGGGCTGAGAAAAATCTTTTATTTCGAACGAGATTATAATATATTGTATTTGTTTCACAACACCCGTCTTTTGTAGGTGTGAAGACGACAGGCAGAAGCGTGGCGTCCACATAATAGCGCGTGTACTGCTTGATACGCCTGAACCCCTCAGGCCCCGATTGGACGATATCGGCCACAACACGATTCAGTGCGACGGCCCAGTTTAAATTTTATTTTCATTTAATTTGTTGTATTTTAAATATGTTTTATTATGTCAATATGTCTCATTTTAATTCTCGGTACAGTGGTTTGGCTGTAATTAATGTTTTGGTGATTGTGACAGTGTCGTAATTCAATTTTTTTACTAATTTCTACTATTTTTTTTTGGGACAGCAACTTGTCAATCGGCTGAGGGGCTGAAGGGTGAATGGCCTCTGGAGCAGCGCTGGGCATACAATATAAGCAGCGCTGTCCACAGGTTACCCTCCGATTTTGAGGTGAATGACGACGATAGGCGAACTCGTCACCCCAGGCTGGTATAAAGATATGTGATCGTTCTTTCAGCCTTGGGATGAACGTAGAAAACTTTTGAGATAAGACAATCTACTGTCTAGCTCCGTTAACAAGCCCGGGGGGGGGCAACGCCTAACGGCGAGGCACCGGGGAAGATGCATACACAGCGGGAAGCCTCGCCCCCTAACTACCAGTTTTGGTAGAATATCTCCGTCTAGTGTTAAACTTCAGGATAGCTCCGTCCTACCGACTGGTTAAGGGGCGAACTCGCTTACGCGGCCTCTACCTGCTGTATTACAGCAGTAATTAAATTTTAAATTATCGCGGAGCTGGGCGTCCTTTGCCCGTAGTGCCACACGGGATCGGGTTGCTCAAGGTCATTTCAAGATTGGCATGACAGCAGGTCAACATCCACCCCCGCTGCTTTGGAGACAGTCTATTTCCATAGTCTCCAGACGCAATTAGTCAAAGTGCACAACCGATTGCATCCCGGCGCTACTGGGCGGTTTGCGGGATGACACGCGAGAGTCTTACCCGGGGTAGCCTTTTGCACAAGGAGGCTTCTGAATAGCAGCTAAATCATGAGTTGAGCCGATCCGAGAACAAAAAAGTCGTGCATTATCCAAGTCGGAGAGGCTAACATATATCGCCGGTCCAGAGGGTTAAAATAAACTCAGAGGCCATATTAGTCAATCACAATCACTTAACGTGTTTAAGAGCCACTGAAATATCTCACACATACGGCATTTTACTGACTGGAAGAATATTATTCGTGCAATGACTAAAATCAATCGAGTTTAAGCGGGGAGCATGGTTTTGACGGCCAAAATGTTTTTTTTTTACTTTAAGTTGAAATCTATTTATGGATCTTTTACCTCTGAAATAGCTGATAGTCCCAGATTGCTGTAAGTGTATAAAACTTACTACTTATCTTTAAAGAAATTTTTTAACGTATTTTTCTCAAAGCCATATTTTTTAGTATTGCGCCGGTGATTAATAAAAACTACTTGACGGATCGATTTGTTCCAAAATAAAATTGAAATATTTTTAAATTCTCTAAATTCTCTTAAATTTTTAAATTAAAAAACCAAAAATTTTTTTTGTATATTTTTTTTACAAGTTAAACGCAAAATTTTAGGGCTACAAACGATTTTATTTCTTTAAATTCTTGAAAAATTGCAAGAATGATAACTTTGTTTTTAGTTCGTCTGGAAAATGCATATGAAAAAAATTACATCTTAGTTATTATTTTTATGTTTCAGGCAAAATTACGCTTGCTTTTACCGGCGCAAGCTGATGCCGTAATTTCTGCAGTGGTAGAAACATTTTCAATTCAATATCTCAAAAATAGTTTTTTTTTTACTATTACAAAAAAACATATTTGTCGTTCAAATGTTAATCAAACTGATATAAAAGACTCATTATCAGATTTCAAATTTATTATTAAAAAAAAAACGTGAAAAATATGTTTTTTTTTTTATTTATAAATCAGGCGCACCCCGCCCCTTAAATGCTTTTCTTAGTAATGCGTTTTTTAGACATAAAATAATACTAAACCAAAAACGATGAAATCCTTTTTATCGTTTTTGTTATAAGTAAGAATCGAATCGAATGAACGCTTACCATGAATATTCCTATTAAAAGTTCGTTGAAATCGTAAAACTCCGCACTGGTTGTCATAATGGTTACTAGCATCACTCTGGTGTTGTCAGTGGAAAGATTCGCTAGCGGCACCGCTATTCTGAAATCACAATACATTTCTTCATCATTTACCCATTCGTATAGATTATAGCACTAGTATTTTGTTTAAAAATATAGGCACAAACGCACAAACAGAGTCTTCCTATGCGGAAATATTTAGCTGGGTCCCTGTTGCGAAAATATTCAGGCATAGTGATTCTAGTAGTGCAGAGCGAATCTATTATTCGTTTCACCTTTTCCAACGACAACTTGTTTAGTATGAGCAATCGTTCTAACCACTGCCTCTCTGCAAATTGCCAAAATTTAATGCTTATTATTACATGTAATAACCTGTAAATCAGGGTTTCTTAACCTGGGGTCCATGGACCCCTGTGGGGTGCATGTGGGGTGCTCGCTCGTCACAGCTACGCTGTAAGGACCGCCTTAGAACCGCCTAAGGACTTAATCAGGAGACATGGGTGCGGAGTTCGTTTATCATTGATATTAATGATTGCTATAACGATGATCTTAATAAAGATGATTTAATTGACATAAGATCCAAAGAACTATTAAGAGCTGAATTTAAGAGGAGATAGCCTGGTTTAGAAGGCCAAAAAAACACGTTTTTAATTATTTCTTATTAAAACCTAAAGTTGAAGTCTGATCATAAGTCTTTTATACCAGTTTGATTAACATTTGAAAAAAAAGAAATGTTTTTTGCAACAGTAAAAAGAATCGGTTGTGTCACACCAAGACTTTCCTGTCAAGTAGCCAGAAACTGAATTCATCTGAATATTAATATCATAAATCCTACCACAACCCCCCCCCCCCACCCCCACCCTCAACCTAGCACCACCCTTTAACCCTCGAAAATCAAAATGGAAATCAAAATCGTATTCGACTTCGACTTCGACTTTTTCGTCTATTCGACTTTTTCAGCTTTTTCGGCTTTTTCGACTTTATGACTATTTCGACTTTTTCGACTTTTTCGGCCGTTTTGGCTCTTTCGACTTTTTCGACTTTTTGACTTTACGACCTTACGACTATCCGAATGTTGTGTCTGCTGTTGTTTTGTGTGGTTAATAGTGAGCTAATGGGCCCTGTTGCAGTTAGGCCACTATGACCCATGTGTTTAGGGTCGGTCAAACGCACGGGTCAACACCCATCCGGCGGCCTCCACGCAGAAGTGCGCGCCAGGGTAGGACTCTGACCTGCGGGCCAGTTTCCCCCAGGAGTCAAGCTTCGGGCGCTTCTGGACACTTTGCGCACCGTGCGGCGTAAGCATTCTGACCGACTGCAGGGGGAGTCTGGAAGCAGTACTGTTTCCTATAGAGCGGGGGTGGTTGCAGACCATACGGCGACTGCTCTTGAAACGACCATGAACAGCCGGGAAAAGGACGCTGTGGTCCGCGATAGACTCGGTAAACACCGTTTCACCGCTTCGGATACAAACAGTAATGTCTCTTATAGAGCGGCAGTAATTGTTAACCTTACGGCAACTGCCCTTGAATCCACCAATCGGCTACCCGATACAAAGTGAACATACGGGCAAAGCATGCCGTAGTCCGCGATAGATTCGGTAGACACCGTCTTATTTTTTACAGTTTTAACTGTTGCAAAGGGGAGTTAAATTTAGCGTCCTTTTAAAAAGGGGATCCCTCTAAAAAGTTCTAGGTTAGGACGTGGAAGAGTCAGATTGTTTTTCCCTCTAGTAAAATGTTTATGGGCATCTGCTTGTTTTGGCAGCTTAGCTAAGTTTTTATATTAATTGCACCCTAGTAAAAGTCTAAGCGATTATATGTGAAAAATGATACGCGCCTTGCGTTGTCTAAGTGAATTATTCAATTTAACTTATTTATCGAACATATATATATATATATATATATATATATATATATATATATATATATATATATATATATATATATATATATATATATATATATATATATATATATATATATATATATATATATATATATATATATATATATATATATATATATATATATATATATATATATATATATATATATATATATATATATATATATATATACACAAAAGCAACTGACTCACTAAAAACCGTCCAACGCTTGTCGTCTCTGTGGTAATAAACAAAAAGTATTTTTTTTTTAAAATACTTGTTTTCATTCCCTACAGTTTACTTTGAGGGACTGTCAGATTTTAAATATTTGCAAGGGGTCAGTGACTACAAAATGGTTAAGAAACCCTGCTGTAGCTAAACAAGCGATAGACTAGCGTTCAACCTAATGTATGTTGCGGAAGATGTGGCTGTGTGCTATACCATTCGACCAGTGTGTCAATATCCGTTTGTAACGACTGACGAGTTGCGCCCAGCGAATTCCTCACGCTGTCCATTTGCTCTTCTGTTACGGTTAAAAGCCGGCTCTTTCCAGAAGACATCATCCTAAAACATGACAAACAAAACGATGTATTAGCCAAGGTGCCACGTGACCCACCGAGTATAGTAAGTATAGCAACCATTGCTACGTGCCCCGTTTATAATGGTTATATAGTATCGTAAGCAGATCGGATAAATGCCATTATGTCACGGATAATATCTAAATTTTTTAGGAAACCGTCAAGTTCCAGGGCGCCAATCCGTGATAATTCTAGGGATGGGGTTCACGCACAAAGGGCTAGACGCACGCCTTCGCCTAGCGGTTGGTCTAGATTATGGGAGGAGGAACGTCACTGACGGGGCCTCACTAGCTCAAGTCGGAATATATGATCCTCAGGGGTGGTTTTTATCCCGCCTTATTAGTGGCGTCCTCGGAAGTCGGGATCGTCTGTGAGGCAGACGGGCGATCAAGTCGGATGGGGTATACTTGCTATGGATTGAAAAATATACTTGAATTATTTAATTATGGGCTATTAATTATGGATTGAAATTTCCTATGCTGGCTTTTGCAGATTATAAAATTTATTTAATTATGGAGAGCGTTTCGTGAATTCAAATCCGTACTCAATTCGCGGGAAGTAGATTGTGGTAAAACGGCGCAGCGCCCTCTATCTTCGGATACGTCGCACCGGCAATGGCCCCTTCCTTCACCTCCGCACCTACATGTGGCGCCGGCGCTCGCCGCGCTCGCCGGGCCGTCGCGGGCCTGCCTACTGATAACGAACCGGTCTGAGATCGCTCGCCCGGCGCGATTTAATATCTTTTACAATCGGTCCGGAATTACTGAATGATAATTTAAATTGAAATTTATCTTTATTATTGGGTGATGATTTTGGATCTATTTATTTATTATATTATCGAATTTAATTTCAGATTTAAATGACCTGTAGAAATGAATACTAAGGAAAGTAGCTAGGAGTTTCGCGATTCTATCTTTATTGATTCGTGTTTTGAACGGTTGATTGAACAAAGAAATGTATAGAAATTTCCAAGACTAGAGTTCGTAGAATTTAAATGATAAGGCTCGGTTTGTCCGAACATAAATTAATGGTTCTCAACCCTGTGAACTTTTCTTTTCTCTCCCTGGCTCCGCTTGCACGTCTTACGTCTCAAATTCGAATTATTACGAATTTTTCTGAGAAGAATATAGAGTTACCAATTTTTAAACCTTTTTTATTAAATGAAACATAATGCCTTACAATGGAGTTTTTATTATAAATAAGAATATATTTTACGAAAATTCATGGTACATGTTGCGTTCCTGTGCATAGGTTCTCCGATCTTTCTATATAATTTTAATTAATGCGCATATCAAGGCCGAATTAAGTTTCGAAGGTTTTATGGATTTTCTATCGAGCTTCCGTGATTTTCGTGATTGAAATTCAGGGTTTCGGATTTTTTTAGGAGTCGGGTAGGCGTTGAAGTTTGTCGGTATCGGGATGCGGGTATCTCCTTCGGTTGAACCGTAGATTTTCTAGAGAGACGTCGATTGATAATGGTTGGAAATGATTTATTCTTATGTTTAGGATTATGGAAAATGATCGCTTTAATTTTATGTTACGGTGGAGTAAGAATCTAATGGAATTTGGATAAGTCGGGAATTTAGATTTTATACTTTTTAGATAAATGTTTGAATAGGAATATTATTTATCGGGGACCTGACCTTGGTTCTATCTTTCTACTGGGTAAAGATTCTTTAATAAAATAAGGAAAATAGTTTAGCTGATTGATATTTTGTATTATTGAGACGTGATTTGAAAGATAATATTTTCGAGATTTTGGACTTGTACTTTGGGAATGAGATTCAAAATTAGCTTGCGACTTGGGATTTTGTTTCGTGGGGTAGAGACTTGAAAGAGAATATTTTGAGGGACCTGATATCGAGGGAATTGCACTCCGAGAATCCGGTATTATAGAAAGGGTTTCGCGGGTCGACTTTCACCTTTTCGACCTAATGGGGGGTAGCACATTTTATGAAAAATTTTGGAAAAAGTGAACTATGCACGTTTATTCGGCGGACAAGCCGGCTATGCTATTTAATCTATTTCTATCGGTAGAACGTTATAGTTAATTTTAACCTAACCCTGGCCTAACGGCGATATTACAATAACCTGGGTTCCTTTCGAAGCGACGCGGTTTCTGGCGTCTGCTTCACATTAGTTTAATTATAAATGGATTTTAAAATTGTAATAGAAAATTATAAAAGAGCGAGAAATTAAAAGAAGCGAGAATAGAGGCGGTTAATGGTACAGTGATCGACTTGCCTGTAGGGTTGAGGATTCCTCGATGGCCTGCCCAGGTGTTACACTGAATTTAGTTAAAGATTCAAATGCTTCTATATCTCGTACTGGCTTTAAATAAAGAATTTTAGTCTGCAGTGGCTGGATGCAGGGTAGTGAATGAATCGGGCGCGCCGCGCCGCCATAGCGGGCGCGCCCTCTCCGAAATATCGACCGTCTTCCTCGAGGTCCGGTAGCCAAAAAAAAAAACTATTACCCGCAATGGTAATACTGAAAAATCTCTCCGCTTGCGGATGAGCTGACTAGTGACGTACAAAGGACTAGCCGTCAATTGCACGGCAAGTTTATACAATGAGTAGGTTTGCTTAACTAGATTAAATATTTTATAAGTATTAGACTATAATGGTATACTTTCTAAGTATAGGGTAATGCAGCAGCATTACATGCCGGGTAGATAAAAACGTCACCGCCCACGGTGGCACTAACAAAAGGAAGCAATAAACAAAAAGAAACAAATTATACTATGAGTCGCTACGCCTAACACTTGCTACGAAGCGTAGCTGCTGGTGCGGTACTGTATTTGTGCTTGGATTTAATAATTACTTATTATTAGTTTTTTTTTTATATGCCCTATATATTAGACCTAAATTATTTTATTTTGATATTATGATTATGTAAGTTTAACTTAACAAGTGGAAAAGATGGAAAAGTTATAAGTTTTGATTTAAAGTTCTATTTTTCTAAGTATTAACATGGTTTGTATCCTACGCATTTGATTATGATTTATGATGTAGAACTATGAGATCGGAAAGGAAATATATGGAGTAATATGGAAATGTCACGGGTATTTTGTCGCTAGAAGTTCAGTCATGGAAGTCACTTGCTCGTTTTTTAACGTTAAGTGGATATATAGTTTGGATATGGCCCTTTACAATTTACAAAATTAAATGTAGATCGCGTTGACATCCTTCCGGTCGCATCCTGGGTCCTGTAGACGTCTAAGTGTGTCCTCGAATAATGGCTGGTCGTCGATTTCGTCATGACACTCTAGGGTGTCGGCTGCAGCGTGGTTTACGTCACCTTACGACAGACAAGAAAATGGAAACAAGCATTAGTTTCTTGAATTCCGCTACGAAGCCAAATTTCTGCTACGAAGTATAGAGTCTTTTTAAACTGTATCTTCCTATGCTACGCCACTTGCTTTGCAGTAAAGTCTATGTGTGCAGGAGCAGATTATAAAAGTCTATATGTTGGGTCATTAAGTTGAAGTAATGTTGTAAAATTCGGGTAATGAATTAAAATTGACACTTCGCTTTATAAAGTCCTGTGTACTATTACGTTGTCGTGGTAATTTTCCTCGTAGGTGGCAATTTATGAACACTTTGCTTATGTAAGTCCTGTGTAGAATTGATTAATACGGGAACTTGAATAGGTGGCTTAACGGTCTCAACTGTCCATTTCACTGAAATACCGTAAGATATTAGACTCGAATTACTTGCACTCTCACTTTTAACGATAACTAACTGAATGGCACTTTCTTAGTGTCTTTCACTCAAAGAGCATCTGGGAAAAGAGCTGCATGCTAGTGGTACAATATATGCATGATATGCATGGTACTTGCTGTATTCCTGTGTGCATATCCATTATACGGACGTCATCGGGTACGCTGTTTGTACGGCGACTAGTGGTCCTCTGGTGTTGGTCATCTGGTCTGAAGTCCTAATGTCTATAGAGGTAAGGAAAATGTGTCTTTTACCTGCTATGACTGCTTGGAGTTATAATTTCCGGATCGCAAGTTGAATTTAACGGTGTTCTTCCTTGGACGATCGGTAGTAAATTTGTCGTATCCAATTGATTAGCGTGTAGATCCCTTTATAATTATTGGGTCGATATTCGCTGCATCGGTTCATCATAGTAACGTCGTTATGAGTATGGCCTTTTCTGCATCGTTGCTCCAATTTTTCTGGAATTTGAGAAAGGTATGCGGCATCATCTTGTCGAGATACTAATGTTTCTTTATCTGGTACTACTAGGATGGGTGAGGTAAGAAGGATAGGCTTGTTTCACTGTACCATGAGTAGGTATTGTGATATCCTCGTTTACAAACAATTAACTATATATTTCCATTTTTATTCAATTTATACCCTTGTGTGATCTTACAATATTTTATTCCTCAGTGGAATGTATAACAGAATGACAGTTATTCTATTTGCTATTTCCTTTCCTAAAAAAAACATTAAATAAGCAGAAATAGACTAGCATTAATTTACTATGTATTAAGTTGCTATTACTATGTATGCAGTTAATATTATGTGTCCGATTAGGTACATATGGTATAACAGATCAGTACTCTTTATTGACGGAGTTACTGTAAAAGTTCTTATGAAACAGCGTTACTAATATTTAAAAACAAACATTTTATCTAGACATAATGACCTGATTAGTGATTATACGATATTTATATACTTATATTCTATGCTGATATGTACGTTTGTAGCTCTCTTTTTCCTTTCTTTTTTACTGACTTTAATAATATGGACGCAGAGGTGCGTTTGCGTCTTCTGCACTTTGATGTAATAATTTATGGATTATAAGGGGGAATGAATGTGGTCCGTTAGCGAGATGCGCTACGACCTTTGATTAAACTTATAAAAATGTTGTGCAATGGTTAAATTTTTATCGATTTATTGTGATATTTTATATATGGGACTTGATTTTATTTGCATTTTATTTCTCCTCGATATCAGATCTCTCCTATATTTATTTTTTAATGCCCTTGTTGTATTTTATTATTTTTTATGATTTTTAGGCAAAAAAAGGGGGGAAAAAGGGGGAACCGGTTGTAATATTGAACTTGATTTAACGTCATTTTGGGTGTAATATTTAATCATGGATTGTTTTTATCTATATGTGTATTGTATATTTGCATTCGCGCATTGGCGCATAAATAATATTAGGAAGGTTATATGTTCCTTATTAATAATGTATATTTTTAATATATATAATTTTGCCGGTTTGTTTATAATTTTGTGTATGTATATTTTGGGGACCTGTCTGAAGTATACAGACTCGGGTTCACGTAATTTTAATTTGCGAGACCCATGATCGACCGTGTTTTTATTTATGTATTTTTTATAGGGTTTGTATATTATTTGAGTAAATGTTGCTACTTTTATTTGCTATTCTTTTAAGTATATTGGAATGTAATATTTTATATGGGCTGTGTCATGTATTATTGTATCATTTGTGTTTTTATTTTTATAGAACCTTGTTATTTTATTTGCTTTTATTTGGACGGGAGGACTGAAAAAGTATGCGCGCTTTTCGCGACAAAACCACAGTCTTTGACTTTCTAGTCATTTTGCTCTTGATGGTATGTAGTTAATATAGAATGTCTAATATGCGTTGTTCCGCTAGATATTCCCTAACTGTTTAAGATTTGTGAGATCTTTAGTGTCCAATGTTTATATTGTATATAAATTCTGTCTGATGGTAGTTTTTCTTAGTCTTGGTGGTAATAATAATTTTCAGTGTTTTAACATAAATTTTCCTCTTTCGCGATGCTTTCATTCTCCTTTCGTACATCTATATTCAGCATCTTCCTGTCGTTCGAACCTTTCATACTAAAAATTTTGTCTCATACCTATTTTACTATTTTTGACTGTTTGAAAATATATTTACAATACTTAGAGAGTAAATTTATACAGATATTTATATGCAATTAAGATCGGTGTGTATATCATTTTTTGTAGAGCTTTCGATGGGCAAACTAAATTGAGCTTTATACTAAAAGTATCATTACGGTTAATCTATGGGGGGGTGTTTTATTATGAAAACTTTCATGGTATGGAGTGACTCCATGTCCTGGCAAATGCCGGGATCGAATAAAGATTTTTCTGTAGCTGTTCATGTCGAATTCACAACGGTTTTGTGTACGGAGTTCTAGTCGCTACTTAGTTCTGCCGACTTACTCGCCGCGTGATCGAATAATAGTGATAATAATGTAATATAAATGATATTCATAGTGGTATTCTGCGCAACAGAGCTGACATGTTGATTTTAATTCTACGCTGACAGTTGATGTACATATACCCGGAAACCAATGGTTCCAATGGTGTTTCTGTCCAATGACGGGCTATATAACCACCAAACCCAATAAATAATAAAAACCCGGATATTCCGGAGGTGTTTTCTCTCTATATATGGATGGATAGCACCGAACCTAATATGTATATAATAATGGTATATTGAGGTAGAGAAACATCTTTATTCTTAGATCGGTCCGTAATGGCTCAGGCAAAGGGACGTTATTTGTTTATTTTTTGAATTTATGATTTTATTTTTTTATTTGGTAACTATATGACCTTTATTTTTTTAGATTTATTTATTTTTTAGGAAGTTTTGAAATTTGCATAAATGGAGAATGTTGTCTTATCGAGCCCGGTGATTAGCCGGGTTAGATAACTTGTAAAAAAAATTTTTTTTTATTAAAAAAAATTTTTTTTTAACTTTAAATTGTAAGTTTTGTATCTTTGTTTATTTTTGATGGGACAAGGCTCTTTGTATTGTTGTTTTTTATCTGATGTATTATTATTGTGTGTTTTTATAAGTCAAATCGATATCAATTCAATGCATTTCTTTTAGTTTGTTTTATTTTATACTGTTATATATTTTATTAGGCTTTAATTAATTTATTATTTTATTCATTTTGTTAATATGTGTACATATATATTTATTGTTTTAATTTTTTGAAAATAACACTGAGGTCCGTTTCGTGCCTTTAATACTTGTTCGTAAATACCTTTTAGTGTACCATAATACGGTGTCTTCGAGTTTCCATAGCTTTTCCGAGCGGTTTATTTCTGTTTATGAGAGTATATTCATTCCGACGACATCACAGCTACCATTTACTTAGACGCGTTTAATCGCTGGCGATATCTTTGATGTGGAACGTTCCGCGAGGTTTCCCATTCATGTCAGCTAATTCATAGGCGATTGGCGATTTTTTAGCGATAACTTTGCATTTTGTATACCTAGGTGCTAATTTACTAGAGAAGAAATCTATTTTCCTCGATAAGGTGTGGTTCTTTGCCCATACAGTGTCACCTACTGAGAATTGGATGTTTTTCCTCCTTAAATTATACCTGGCCGCGCTGTTTCTAAAAGCTTCCATTAATCTATCCTGCACGACTTCGTAAGTATCCGCCAAGGCTTCTAGTCCCTTAGCGAACTCCTGCGGGCTGTCGACTGCTATTTGGGAGTTTTGATCTGGCACGTACCCTAGCATTTTATGGTACCTTCCATCAACAAAAGGCTCTCGAGCAAACATTAGATACGAGGGTGAAAATCCTGTCGCGAGATTTATGTGATTATTTAGAGCATTTTGTATCAAATAAATGTATTTATCCCACATTCTTTGATTTTGGCCTGACAAAATTGATAGGCTAGTTTCTATTGTCTGGTTGTAACGCTCAACCATATTGGATTGCGGTGCGTAGACGCATCCGTAGAATAGTCTAGGGATTCTGTATTTATCGATTAGTGCTTTAAATGTTCTTGATCTGAAATAGGTCGCGTTATCTAACGTTATAACGGCCGGAGTACCATAAGTGAGAAATATATTGTTTTCTAGGTGTTTGTTTATATTCACCGACGTGGCTTTTCTTAAAGGAAATAGCCAGCAAAACTTGGTGAATACATCGACCACGGAAAGTATGTATGTGAAACCACTCATTGATCTCGGAACGGGCCCTATAAGATCGATGCTGATGGTATGCATCGGGGTTTTCACAGATTTTGGAGTGACCATCAGGCCCTGGGCTGGCCCTGTTCGAATTTTGTGGGCTTTACAAGTGTCGCAGCTTTTTATGTAGGATTTCACCTGCTTTTGCATTCCTGGCCAATAATAGTACGATTGCAGCTTCCTTAGAGTTTTGAATATGCCGAAGTGAACAGCGAAGTCTCCCTCATGTATTTCTTTCATCGCGTTTTTCCTGTCTGCGAGCTTTGGAACGATTCTCCATGGGTTTAGCAGTTTCTCGCCTCTCCTGGGAGCGTGGTACTTGTACAGTTTATCGTTCTCTATCTTGTATTCCGGGGCTGCGTATGGATCGTTTCGTACCGTCTCGTACGTACGACTGTACCATTCATCTTCGCCGGGTGTTGCTGATAGAGCCATGCATGGAATCCTGGAAAGCGCGTCTGCTACCACGTTCAGGCTACCCTTTCGGTGAATGATTTCCATATCAAATTGTGACAACAGTGTGCTCCACCTTGCCAGTCTGCCTGTGGGGTTTTCCAATTTGGTGAGCCATTTCAAGCTGCTATGGTCAGTCACTACCTTAAATCTGGTGGCTTCTATGTACGTCTTGTAATGGAGAACGGCCCTTAAGACGGCCAGCAATTCTCTTTCGCTTACTGAGTAATGCCTTTCCGCGGAGTTAAGGATTTGCGAGAAATATGATATGGGTAAGTCCATCTTTTCCTTTTCATCGTATTGGGTTAAGGCCGCGCCTATGGCGATGTCGCTTGCGTCGCAGCTTATTGTGAATTCCTTGCTAAAATCGGGACATTTCAGGATCGGGGCTGTAGTCAGAGCTTGTTTTAGCATGATAAATGACTCTTCCGCCTCTTCTGTCCATGTGAAAATTGTTTTTACACCTTTCTTTCCACCGGTTAGTTTGCACAGTGGTGCGGCTATTTTTGAGTAATTTTTCACGAATCGGCGGTAATATCCGGTTAAACCGAGGAAACTCCTCACTTGTTTTACACGATCCGGTCTCGGAAAATTCGTAACACAGGCTATTTTTCCTGGGTCTGTCCTCAAGCCTTGTCTGTCGACAATATAGCCGAGATATACTAATTCTGGCCTGCAAAACTCACATTTTTTTAGGTTTACCGTCAGGCCTGCTTCTTTTAGGTTTTCCCTCACTCGTAATAAGGTGTCGATGTGCTCGTCGTACGTTGTTGATGCAATTATGAGGTCGTCGGCGTATGCGAATACCTTATTTCCGTACTCAGGTCCGAAGATCTGGTCCATGAGTGCCGAGAGGTCCGAGGATGCATTGCAGACGCCAAAGGGCATACGTACAAAGGCGAACATGCCCTTTCCCGGTATCGCGAATGCGGTTTTGTAGATCGAGGATTTTTCTAGCGGGATTTGCCAGAAGGCTTTCGATAAATCGATAGATGTTAGGTAACGTGCGTTCCCTAAGTTGTCTAGAATTCTTTGCGACGATGCCATCGGGTAATGGTTTTTCACGGTTATCTCGTTTAATTTTCTCGAGTCTAAACACACCCTTGGGCTGCCATCTTTTTTCGTTACGACGAGTATCGGGTTGCACCATGGGGACTTAATTGGTGTGATCACTCCCAGCTTCAGCATTTCGTCGATCTCATCTTTTATCAGCTTATCTTTTGCTGGCGATAACTGGTACGGCTTTTGGCGGATAGGATCGCCAGTGGTGACAATTTTGTGCTCTATTAAATGCGTTCTTCCTAGGCCTTGTTTTTCGAAGGAAATGTCTTCGTACAGCTTCTTGACATGATCTAATCGTCGCATTTGTTCCGGCGTAAGATCTTCTATGTCCACGATTTGTTGGCATGTGGTATTGTTTATCTGTGCCACCTGGATGTCGAGATTTTCTCCGATTGAGATTTTAACGTCGAATTTTCTGATGAACTCGATCCCCAGAATTACGTCTTTTTTAATCGTAGGACAAACGAGGAAATTTATTTCTTTCGACCTTCCTTTAAATATCACCGGTAAAGTCAGGTATCCGAGGATTTTTTGCGGCGTTCCGTCGGCCGTTGCTATGCGGTTTTCCGATTCTTTGATATTTTTTCCCAGTGACATGTAACGTTTGTGCACTTCGTCGCCCAATATGCAGACTGCACAGCCGGTATCCACCAGTCCTTCGTAAGATTTTCCCATTATGTTGATATTAGCGTGTGGACGGGAATCGTTATATTGTGGTTTAGCCGACAACGTATAATTTTCCACGGTTATGGCCCCGTCTAATGCCTGTATCCGTGGGTGTTCCCGTTTTTTGGCTGGTTTTGCTGTTGAGTTCCGTTGCATCTTACGCAAAATCGCGTGAATGTATTTTGCAACTTGCAGTTAAAGCACATAGGATTTGGGTACTTTTGGCATTCTCTGAAGGTGTGTCCATGATTTTCGCATTTCTTGCAAAATAAAGCCTGAGGTGAAGGTCTCTGGGGGCGTCTCTCGAAGTTTTGCTGACGATGTCTGTCGAGTGGAGGATTTTCGTAGTTGGAATTTCTTTGGAGTAGCGGCGGTATGTCGCGGCGAGGTCCGAATCTGTCGTTGTGCGGAATCGCAGCTACTTCATCTTGACTGCTATTATTAGCGCATACGTACTGCTCGTCCACGGCTGCCATCGGTATTTTGTTTTGCGATCTTGGGGACAATGATTGACGTTGCTGGGTGCTGTTTGTCGCAGTTGGTGCTGGATTTAGCGCGTATTGTTCGAAATTTTTCGCCAAGTCCAATAATGTTCCCACGTCGTCCAGTCTGGTCGTTCCCAGTAGAGTGTAGTACAATGGAAGGACGTTCAATTTAATAATTTCGAGTATTGTAGCATCTCGTAGTCTTGGAGACAGCCTCGTGTTCATGGTGTCTATGCGTGTAACGAAGTCGTGCATAGTTTCTCCTGCGATTTGTTTTGTGTTACGCATTTGATTTTCGAGCCTCGTTTGGTAATTGAGTGACTCATATTTATTTATTAACGCCGCCTTTAGAGTTTTCCATGTCGTTACATACTGTCTGATGCTGCGAAACCATAATAATGATGATCCCTCTAGTAGGTCCGTAAAACCTTGGATGAGCTCCTTTTCAGTTACTCCTCTAGCTTGCACCTTATCCTCAACTATATCGATGAAGTCCAGGATGGGAGTGGATCCGTCGTACTTCAGGTTCCATTTGTAGATGCTGGGGAATGTCCTATGTTTTCCGATGTCAATAGGTTGGAAGATATCTGATGCTGATGCTGTATCTTGAGATTTTTCTCTGTTCCTCGTGTCTGATCCTTCCTCGTTTCCGATATCGTATGCTTCACTGATCCTTGAGTTGTCGTTCGATTTTTTGTAGGTTGTGGGTTGTTCACGTCCTGACATGTTTACTGTATTGAGTTCTCCGGTTTGTTGTTTTTTCAACTGATCTGGAGTTTTTTGAATAGGATTTTCCTCACTGTTTTTGTCTGGCGATTGCTGGCGGTTCCTTGCAGCGGACCTTGTTTTCCTTGGTGCCATGATGTCACTCTCAAAATCGGAGAAAACGATTTATTTTAAATCCTTGGGGTGTAACGATCTACTAAGTGTTCTGTAATTGTTTCTTAATTGTGTTGTAGTGTGGTATAGTGTTGGTCTTAATGTTCTTATTTATTGGCTATGCGTGAAGAGATAAAGCTAGAAGACTATATCTTTGTATGGAGTAGCGAATTAAATAGTAAAAGGAATAAATTTAAACGAAACAAAAAAAAATTTTTTTTTTTTGAAACACCCTGTATGTGGATGAGTAAGTGTTGATTGTGTAATCAAAGTGTTGACGTATGTAATGTGTGTTGAAAGTAAACGATGTGAGATTATAATTAAAATTTACAATGATCAAATTATTATTTTTTGAACACCCTGTAGTTATGAAGATGTAAATAGACTTGAAAAAAAATTGTAGACGAAGTGTTGATGTGGTGTGAGTGAGTGAATGTTAATAGAAACGACAAAGAGAGAAAAAAAAAATAAATAGAGTTTGGATTTTGCGATTTCTTGCGAAAGTATTTTTTTAGACACCCTGTGCCGTATGGAATGTTTACTCTAAAGTCCTGCGATGTAAAATGGTAACCGTTCTAAGATTATTTTTTTTGATGATTTCCAGCTGAAATATAATGTTTGGTTTGAAGTTATGATGCTGTGATGTGTCGCCTGAAATAAAACCTTTTGCACAAATACTCGAATAACAGTCGTATTATTTTATGGTACCTATGGTTCTTACTTACTCCTGGGCTGAAACTTGAGGTAATATGAAGACAAGAAAATTTAATTGGTCTCCTTTCCTTCGATGAAAGCTGAAATAAATTTCTATATCTATGCACCTTGTATGATGTTATTTTACTTTGTTTGATATCGATTGACAAGTGGGTTGATTGAGAAGAAGATCAGGGTGGGCTTGGGTGGGTTAAATATTTGGTACAGGTATTTTGGAAAATTTTTTTTGTTTTATTTATTTCCGGATTTAAATGTATTGAAGAAAAATTTCGGTTCCGTTTTATTTTTTTTTTAAATAAAAATCTATATATTTTATTTAAATTTGATTGTATGGTAATATTTATTTTTGAAATTATATATATTTTGATTTTCGAGATATGTTCGATGTTATAAATCGAAGGGAGGGTTTGGGTGGGAAAGTGAAGTTTTTAAATTTTATTTAGAGAAATTATAATTTGACATATTTGGAAATTATTAGACACTATCTTTAAAGAAAATATATATATTATATACCAGCCTTGGCTGGTGGCACCACGCTGGGCGACAATTTTTGCTACGTGCCCCGTTTATAATGGTTATATAGTATCGTAAGCAGATCGGATAAATGCCATTATGTCACGGATAATATCTAAATTTTTTAGGAAACCGTCAAGTTCCAGGGCGCCAATACGTGATAATTCTAGGGATGGGGTTCACGCACAAAGGGCTAGACGCACGCCTTCGCCTAGCGGTTGGTCTAGATTATGGGAGGAGGAACGTCACTGACGGGGCCTCACTAGCTCAAGTCGGAATATATGATCCTCAGGGGTGGTTTTTATCCCGCCTTATTAGTGGCGTCCTCGGAAGTCGGGATCGTCTGTGAGGCAGACGGGCGATCAAGTCGGATGGGGTATACTTGCTATGGATTGAAAAATATACTTGAATTATTTAATTATGGGCTATTAATTATGGATTGAAATTTCCTATGCTGGCTTTTGCAGATTATAAAATTTATTTAATTATGGAGAGCGTTTCGTGAATTCAAATCCGTACTCAATTCGCGGGAAGTAGATTGTGGTAAAACGGCGCAGCGCCCTCTATCTTCGGATACGTCGCACCGGCAATGGCCCCTTCCTTCACCTCCGCACCTACATGTGGCGCCGGCGCTCGCCGCGCTCGCCGGGCCGTCGCGGGCCTGCCTACTGATAACGAACCGGTCTGAGATCGCTCGCCCGGCGCGATTTAATATCTTTTACAATCGGTCCGGAATTACTGAATGATAATTTAAATTGAAATTTATCTTTATTATTGGGTGATGATTTTGGATCTATTTATTTATTATATTATCGAATTTAATTTCAGATTTAAATGACCTGTAGAAATGAATACTAAGGAAAGTAGCTAGGAGTTTCGCGATTCTATCTTTATTGATTCGTGTTTTGAACGGTTGATTGAACAAAGAAATGTATAGAAATTTCCAAGACTAGAGTTCGTAGAATTTAAATGATAAGGCTCGGTTTGTCCGAACATAAATTAATGGTTCTCAACCCTGTGAACTTTTCTTTTCTCTCCCTGGCTCCGCTTGCACGTCTTACGTCTCAAATTCGAATTATTACGAATTTTTCTGAGAAGAATATAGAGTTACCAATTTTTAAACCTTTTTTATTAAATGAAACATAATGCCTTACAATGGAGTTTTTATTATAAATAAGAATATATTTTACGAAAATTCATGGTACATGTTGCGTTCCTGTGCATAGGTTCTCCGATCTTTCTATATAATTTTAATTAATGCGCATATCAAGGCCGAATTAAGTTTCGAAGGTTTTATGGATTTTCTATCGAGCTTCCGTGATTTTCGTGATTGAAATTCAGGGTTTCGGATTTTTTTAGGAGTCGGGTAGGCGTTGAAGTTTGTCGGTATCGGGATGCGGGTATCTCCTTCGGTTGAACCGTAGATTTTCTAGAGAGACGTCGATTGATAATGGTTGGAAATGATTTATTCTTATGTTTAGGATTATGGAAAATGATCGCTTTAATTTTATGTTACGGTGGAGTAAGAATCTAATGGAATTTGGATAAGTCGGGAATTTAGATTTTATACTTTTTAGATAAATGTTTGAATAGGAATATTATTTATCGGGGACCTGACCTTGGTTCTATCTTTCTACTGGGTAAAGATTCTTTAATAAAATAAGGAAAATAGTTTAGCTGATTGATATTTTGTATTATTGAGACGTGATTTGAAAGATAATATTTTCGAGATTTTGGACTTGTACTTTGGGAATGAGATTCAAAATTAGCTTGCGACTTGGGATTTTGTTTCGTGGGGTAGAGACTTGAAAGAGAATATTTTGAGGGACCTGATATCGAGGGAATTGCACTCCGAGAATCCGGTATTATAGAAAGGGTTTCGCGGGTCGACTTTCACCTTTTCGACCTAATGGGGGGTAGCACATTTTATGAAAAATTTTGGAAAAAGTGAACTATGCACGTTTATTCGGCGGACAAGCCGGCTATGCTATTTAATCTATTTCTATCGGTAGAACGTTATAGTTAATTTTAACCTAACCCTGGCCTAACGGCGATATTACAATAACCTGGGTTCCTTTCGAAGCGACGCGGTTTCTGGCGTCTGCTTCACATTAGTTTAATTATAAATGGATTTTAAAATTGTAATAGAAAATTATAAAAGAGCGAGAAATTAAAAGAAGCGAGAATAGAGGCGGTTAATGGTACAGTGATCGACTTGCCTGTAGGGTTGAGGATTCCTCGATGGCCTGCCCAGGTGTTACACTGAATTTAGTTAAAGATTCAAATGCTTCTATATCTCGTACTGGCTTTAAATAAAGAATTTTAGTCTGCAGTGGCTGGATGCAGGGTAGTGAATGAATCGGGCGCGCCGCGCCGCCATAGCGGGCGCGCCCTCTCCGAAATATCGACCGTCTTCCTCGAGGTCCGGTAGCCAAAAAAAAAAACTATTACCCGCAATGGTAATACTGAAAAATCTCTCCGCTTGCGGATGAGCTGACTAGTGACGTACAAAGGACTAGCCGTCAATTGCACGGCAAGTTTATACAATGAGTAGGTTTGCTTAACTAGATTAAATATTTTATAAGTATTAGACTATAATGGTATACTTTCTAAGTATAGGGTAATGCAGCAGCATTACACCATTTTATCAAATATATATGTTTAATAGTAGGTACATATCAGACATACATATATATATCTCCTTTTTAACCGACTTCATAAAAAGAAAGAGGTTATCAATTGGGTTATATCTTTTATTTATGTTTGTTACTTCAGAACTCTGCCATTTATGAATCGATTTGAAAAAATCTTTTTTTATTTGAAAGGATACACTTACAGATTAGTCCCATAATTCATATTCATTAAAAATCATATTCTGATAATGGGATCCATGAGGAATTGAGGTAAATTCTCAAATATTATCATATGATGTTAAAAATTTACATGTTGGTTCAATTCAGATGACAATCCATTTTTTATGGTAAACATGACCTAATTCTACAACTTGAGTTGTCGACTACAACAGGCGAGCCCGTCACCACAGGGAGTTTTAACGATTAGTCGTTCTATCTCCCTGGAGTGAGCATAGAAGACTTTGGACCAAAACAATCCGCCGTCTAGCTACGCCACAACCCGTAAGAGACCAACGCCTTACCGCGAGATAGCCAGTAATGATTACCTGGCGGGCCCGACACTCGCGCCCTTACTTCCAATTGTGACCAGATTTCTCCGGTCTCTCGATTGGTTCCGAGTTCGAGGTCACTTGCGCAATCCTCTCCCTTACGAAGCGGTGAAACGGTGTATACCGAATCTATCGCGGACCATGGCGTCCTTTGCCCGCCTCTTACCCAGGATCGGATGGCCAATGGTCATTTCAAGAGCAGTCGCCGTAAGATACGCAACCACCCCCGCTCTATAGGAAACAATACAGCTTCCAGACTCCCCCGCCTGTTAGACCTAATTCTACACCCTGGGTTGGCTCCCGACGAGGGGACTTCTTAACGGTCAACAGCATAGACACGAAATGTTGTATACTTATGCAGTTATAATAGCCCGTTCTAAATTTCACCATGACATGGCTGCTGCGCCCAAGGTTGGCTTTCAACGAGGGAACTCTTTAACGGTCAACAGCACAGACACAAAATGTTGTATACGTATTCAATTATGGTAGCCCGTTCTAAGTATCACGACGACACGGCTGCTTCACTTATAAAAAAACTAGAGTCTTTTTTTTAAAGTTTTATCTATTACTAGCTGACCCGTGCCCACTTCGTTGGGCGGTAAAACTTTTTACCTGTGATGAAATTATGAGTGTGGTTCGGTTAGTACTGAGTGGTATGACTTTTTTCCTGACTGCCAAAAGAAGCGTTCTATTTTTACTGCATATGTATGTTTTACCATAATAATATATTGCGCATGGTATATATTTGCGCATGCATATATTTGCATACCAATTTGACTATAATACCGTTATTTGTGAGTGTCTTTTTGTGAGTGTCTTATTTGTGAGCGTATTATCTCTATAATTATGCAGTAAAAGGCAAATTATATGTAGTAAAAGGAAAAAGACTTTTGTTTTAAGCACTTGAGACGATAAATTTACTTATTTAGATAAGAATTCATAATTGTTTTTAATATGACCAATATACATGACCTAACGATTTAAATTATTTTTTAAATATAAAATACTACTTTTTGTGACTTAAATATAAAAGTTAGACATATGCTGTCGGTGACTTTTTTGTAGGCATTATCAAGCTCTACAACTTTTCTCTAGAACCTAATCATATATCACTTATTGTTAAGGCACCGTTAGTTAGAAACATTTTCGTTCGACCGCTTATTCTCGGACTTACTTTGCAAATATGACTACCACGAAAAAGTATTTCCATTTTTCGGATTAATATACAGCCTATGACACTCACAAATAACGTGGCTCTATTGGTAAAAGAATTTTAAATTCGGTTCAGCAGATCCAGAGATTACTTCTTACAACGTCACAAACTTTACCTCTTTATAATATTAGTATAGATTTGTTTGTTTCTGTTTCTGACGTATTGTCATACGTCAATCTCTTACAACCAAACCTATTATGACATATTTATATGTATATGTGCATGTAACTTATGTGTAAGTGTGTGGCTTGGGATTGCATTCGCTGGACAGAATTGAAAATGTAATTCCGTTAATTTTATCCCAACGGAAAATGGTAACCCAGCAGACAAACGAACCCGGGACATTACAATTTAAAATCAGGCAGCCTAACTACTATGCCACGGGGCCTTGTGTAATACGTCTCCTTGTCTATTTACAATATGTTTTAACAATAATTTTAGTATACTATATATTGCTATTAGTTAGTTGTCCTGAAGAATGCTATGCAGAATTTCGTGTATGTGCTGTTGACCGTTGAGGAGTATCCTGAAAGCCAACCCTGGATCGCGGTGGAACATATAATAGAATGGGTTATATAATTGAATGCGTATACAAAATTTCGTTTCTGTGCTGTTAGCGGTTGATAAGTCCCCTTGTTGGGTGCCAACCCAGGATGTCGGTCCACAATGGGGTCTACTAGTCCCATTTCATATTCGAAGTATTGTACTTAGAAACTTGAAATTTGGTACACATACCTATGCCTTGTTGGGCCGAAATCACGTTGTGAATTTTGCTTGGATTATCTCTTATACAAGCTACACTAATAATCTTTAAATTCCGCCATATATTTAAATCAAATATTAACGCTTATTAATTTTATTTATGAAATTAATATTCAGTTGAAGTCAGTCCTTCACTACTTGACAGGAAAACCTTGGGGTTACAAAACCGATTTTTTTGTTATTCATTCCGAAAACTTTTCTTGTGGGCTAGTTGTAGGTGACACAAATATCAGATCTTTTGTGTTTGTTCCCGTTGTGGTTAAATTGAAGTAGAAAAAATCAATTGAAACCCTTCGGCTACGTAACGACCAAATTTGGTTGCACATCAGAACACCTTTGGCTCCGTAACGATCAATATTGGCGGTTTGCTCCCGGAGCGCACATTAATATTATTTTCTAATTCGAACGCATCCTAATATCTCCTTATTACCATAGATACATCGACGGCCGCTAAAATAATTTCGCGCATCATTGAGGGGCTATTTTTGGTAAAATTTCATTGTCAAACATCGCTGTTCGGTCGTCATTGTTAAACATCGGGTCGTGAACAGTTTTTTGTGTGTTTTCAGTTGGAATATGAATAGAATGATTCTAAAACACTTTATCAACCGAATTCAGTGATTTTATGTACATTTTATTCCAATTTTACCTGTTTCTTTGAGTTGAAAAATTGGGTGCAGTTTATCGCTATGGCGTCATTGCTAATTATTGAGTTATTTTGCGATAAATAACTCGAAAAATGCAAAATGTCTGCCTAATTCGTTGACAAAATACATATTATTTTATATTTCGCTGAAATATATGAAGTTTTCGGCGTATTTGTAAATTAATTTCTGCGTATTCATAAAAAAATCGTAAAAAAAAATTTTTTTACGATTTATGAGCTAATATCTAAATATTTTTGTATGTAAATAAGGAAAACGAAATATTGGATTTGATAGAAAATCTAATAAAGATCACGATAGTATTTACAAATTTTAAAAAAGGTTCCGTATTTTTCCGTAAGACATGTATAAGTAAGAAATGCCGAGTTTTTTTCACTTTTTCGACTTTCTCATATTTATTCATAATTATCTAATAGTTTTACAAAACGAGATTTCAATATTCTATATACAAAATTTCAATGCGATTATTGTGCAGTTATTATTTTTAGGATTTCTATAGTAGTTCCATAATTATAGTACTTTTTGACGAGCGCGGCGATATTGCAAGAAATTTCAATACATTGCCGCGGTCTGCCATGAAATTATGCCGCTACTCGAAGGGTTACGTAAACCTTTACTTACCTGACTACACAAAATTATTGTAAAATTTCTTAATACAAGAATTTCTGACCGTACAAACTGGACTGGTGCTCCAGTCCCTATTTGCTCCTAGACTACTATACAAATTAGATAATTATGCTTTTTCTATAAAATTAAATACATATTCAACAAGAGTTCAAGTCTATTGCTTTTTATTATCTTTATTTCTATTATTATCGACATTACTTGTGTTTTTATCATATCAGCTAATTTAAGCACAGAATAACACAAACAAGCACAGAACAACAAATGATAAATAGTACAAGGTCGCAATTGCGAGAGGAAAAAATGTAATTGTGTAAACATTGCAAACATAATAGTTATCTAATCGTCTTATAGCTAAATTACAATATTATGTATATAAGTATGTTTTGGTAATATGTACATTTATTTATTACATAACAAATATCAGCCAGTACGTTCCTCCGAACTAAAACTCCATATAATCAAGCAAGCACTCACCCGACCTCACAAGAATGCTGGTGCGAAGCATCTTGCATTTACATGCAAAATTTAAAAAATAGATTTTGCTCAAAATCAATTTGCTTCATGATTTAGAACATATGGAACCAGAAAAATGTCTGTCTACCTGGCTCATCTACATCTCAAGAATGTGCTGTTACATTTCGAAAATTGTTTCGCTATATGTCTTATTCATCAATGGGATGAGCTGATTAAATTTTGGGAGCCGTTTATAAACCAAGGAGCTGTCATGCAAACGGAAAAGTGAAAAATCGCTCCTTATTACTTTTCCGAATTAACCAATAATAAATACCAATAACCTAAAATTGGACTATGTACATGTTATTGAATGACATAGGGGCCTGATGGCATAGTGGCATAGTAGCACGGCCCGGTGGCATAGTAGTTAGGTCACCTGGTCTTACATTGTAAGATCTCCGGTTCGATTCCCGGCTGGGTCACCATTGACGTTGGGATAAAATTAACGGAATTTCAATTCAATTCCGTCGATCCAATGCAATAACAAGACACACACTTAGACACATTTTACACGCACTCATACATATTATATACACTTCATAGTAGGATTGGTTGTAAGAGATCGTCGTCTGATAATAAACCCGCCCATTGTGAAATTTCACAATAAGGATTATATATTAATAATAGTCTATTAACAAACAAGAACTCAAGAACACTTTGTCCGATTTCGGAAATATTTTCGCCAATCTGTTACATTACATTAAGCGAGCTAATGTGAGATTCAGGAAGCTAATGGGTTCTGTTGCAGTTTGGCTACTAAGACCCATAATGTAGGGTCGGCCAAATTATACGGCCTAGTGGCATAGTGGTTAGGTCGCCTGATCTTACATTGTAAGGTCCCGGGTTCGATTTCCGGCTGGGTCACCATTTTCCGTTTGGATCAAATTAACGGAATTGCATTTTCAATTCTGTCGATCGAATGCAATAACAAGACACACACCTACAGACATGTTACACGCACACATACATATAACACGTTATAGTAGGGTTGGTTGTAAGAGATTGTCATATGACAATAAACTCGCCCATTGTGACATTTTCACAATAAAGAGTATAAACAAACAAAGTTAAATTGTATTGTATTGCGTTGTGATGTATGAAGCTCCGCACACAACAGTATTTATTTATTTTATTTATTTATTTAAGTAATTCAACAATAATTTAAAACAATTTTATCTTAGGAACTATGCATAGAAATATTTTAAACATTATTCAATAGCAGAAAATTAATACATTGCAAAGTCCAGTGACAACGCCACCTAACTAGGCCGGGACCTGTTCTAAGGTGAACGTTTAATTATGTGCTTGTTTTTTCAATATTATGATTATTACAAAAACAAAATATTTTTGTAACAAAAAAATAAAAATAAGAAATTAAATTGTCGTAATAAAATTATTATTTGATCACAAAAGAATAAACATGCAACAACTACCATAAAAACTATTAAATACTTAAAATTAGGAGTACAAATTAAACATGTAACTAAGATTAAGAATATATATACACATATATACATACATAGGTACATACACATACACATATATTTAAAAATAATAATATTAAATACAATAATAAAAAGTAAATTTAATATGATATAAAATATAGTATACCATAAAATTCTAAATATTAATGTGTTCGTTTTAGTATATTTATATATAATGTCCAATATTTTTTGTGTGATTTTTTGTCGTCCCTCTTTTATAAGCCAATTTGTAAGTAGCCTTTTAAAGTGGGTCTTATTTTGCGTCGATTGTATATCACCAGGAAGAGCAGGAATGACAGTAGGAATGACAGCGCCAACAATGGGATACAGATCCGATTGCAGAGCTTGGCCCAATCGCTACGTAGTCAGTTCTTGCAGTTCGTTCAATGCACGTGCACGCGACCAGTGCGCGACGGTAGTTGAAAATAAAGTACTCACGTAGTGAATACAGGAGGCAGCTTGGGAAAATTCCTGAGTAAGTTCTCTCGCGCGCGCAAAGGAGACGCCGACAGAGAGCGGCTCACGGCGCAGAGTTGAGACCTGCAGCGCGTGTTCAGAAACGGCTATTAGCCGCCATTTGCGATCCGCCCGCTGCTAAGTGATTTTGGGCTTAGCGTATCAGCGATGTGAGCAGATGCGAGATATGCTTTGTAAGAGGGCGGTGCATTTCAGCGTAAAGTCGCATAAGCAATATCGATGAGGCTACTTTTGTTAAAATAAAAACATACAGAAAGCAAGTAAACCAACAATAAATCTTATATGTATTGAAGGTATCAAGACACATAACACACTCGCCATTCCGATACACCATTCTTTTGTTTACACGCACTCTTTTACGGTCCATTCTGCTCGTTTATGGAATCAGCTCCCTCACTCTATCAGGCATGCACCTTTATTGCACACTTTCAAAAAGTTGTTGAAGAAACATTTATTTTTACACAGCCACTAACAAAATACCTCATCTTGTCCTCTCCCTTACCTTTCCTTTATTGTACTAACAAAAAAAAATACATGGGTAAAGAAAACTTAAATTCTATTTTAACTTAGTACAAACGGCGGGCTTATCGTTTCACGATTTCTTACAGCCAACCGTGTAATATTAAATAAAAGTATCAATACAGCTCACATACATAAACATATACACATAAATATACATATACATACATCCAAATATACATACATACATAAAAAATATAATTTATAATATAATATATGTATATTATAATAATAAATACATAGAAACTACAGATAAATAGTAATAAAAATAACTGCTTATATAAAATGATAGATATTTTTTATTTTTTATTTTTTTTTATTTAGGTACATAGGATTAGGTATACAGTTCATTCATAGGTCATGTAATCTTATAATAATTATATAAATTATTTAATAATTAATATAGGGAGGTTTAACACATCTTACATGACCTTTACTGCCAATAGCACATCTAACTAGGCGATAATTTGGCCCGTCTCTAGATGTGCATATTTTTATGCAATTTTTAGAAATGAAGTGTTTTTTTTTAAAATAAATTATTTGGACCCACAACCTGTATATACACATAAATATACCAATTTTATAAAAAATATAGCTATGTAATAAATATATACATTTATAGTTGTAATTTAATAAAATTTAATTAAGAAAAATAGATAAGTGATACTAAATAAATTGTCGTGCGTTGCAAAGAAGTTGATCAGATTTTACATATCCCTTGTTAAGTAGCCATCTATTAAGGTTTGCTTTAACTATTTTTATGTTAGGATAATTTTTCATGTCTTCACTAAGGGAATTATATAATTTTGGGGCTATGTAGAATATATGTCTCTGGGCAAATGTTGTCCTGACTGACGGAATTATATAATTGATACTCGCGGACATTCTTGTGTTCAGATTGTTTTGAGTTCGGGCGTGGTCATCTCTAGATTTGTAGAATGCAAGAAGCGCTTGCTTAATGAATAACTGTTTAGCTGATAGCACATGGGATTGGGAAAATAACAAGGCAGATGGATGACGTCGGTTTTTCCTGTGAATTACTCTCAATAATAATTTCTGCGCTTTTGTCAATCTATCCAGATTATCATTAGTAGTAGCGCCCCATGCCGCGACTCCGTAGGACAAAATACTCTGACACAAGGCCATGTATACCATTCTTATGGTTGTTTTGGACAGAATGTTGCGCAACCGAAGAAATACATAAACCAGCTTTCTAATTCTCGAACTCAAATTTGCAATTTGATTTTCCCAACATAGCTTCTCATCTACCGTTATGCCTAAGTAGGAGACTGTTGCAGATTTGCTTAATTTAGTACATACACATCTATTCTTATCCAAGCATTTGTCGGTATGAATGGCAAGTGTTTGGTTGAGAACCTGGCTGGGATTTCCCCGCAAGCTGAAAGTGATAAATTTTGATTTCGCAGCATTTAGCGTTAAAATATGGTTGTCGATCCAAGTTTTAGCCAGTTCCAAGTTCTTATGCTTCTATCCAGTCAATATTACAAAGTTCTAATATTCAATATTACAACGTTCTTATGCTTCTATCCAGTCAACAACCCAACGAAAGGGGGGAGGGGGGACGGGATAGGGGGAGGGTTGGTTCTTAGTTGATATTTTGAGGGAGAAATGTTTTTTCAGTAACGCCTTGAAACAGTGCAAGAATGTTGCATGACGAATAGCATGCGGAAGCTGGTTCCAAAGTCGAGCCGAATGGACGCTAAATGAGTTTAGGACGCTAAACGCACAAAACTTTTCTTACGAATGCTGCTTAAACGATGAGAGATATATGATTGAGTTTTAGGGAAAAGTTGTAGAGCTTGGTAATGCCTACAAAAAAGTAAGCGACAGCATATGTCGAAATTTTATATTTAAGTAACAAAAAGTAGTTTTTTAAAATATTAAAAATAATTTAAATCGTTAGGTCATGTTTATTGGTCATATTATCAACAATTATGAATTCATATCAAAATAAGTAAATTTATCGTCTCAAGTGTTTAAAACAAAAGACTTTTCCGTTTTACTGCATATAATTTTCCTTTTACTGCATAAATGGTTAAAGAGATAAAACACTCACAAATAAGACACTCATAAGAAGACACTCACAAATAACGGTAATATAGTCCAATTGGCATGCAAATACATACATACATATGCAGTAAAAATATAACCCTTCTTTTGGCAGTCAGGAAATAAATCATAGCACTCAGTACCTACTAACCGAACCACACTCATAATTTCATCACAAGTAAAAAGTTTTACCGCCAACGAAGTGGGCACGGGTCAGCTAGTAAGCTATATAAATGCACATCGGAATTGTACTTAAATGTGCTTACAAGATTTTCTAAATAAATTTTACATTATCAGTATAATAAAAAGTGGGTGCACAATTACTTTTGAGCGGTAGCGTATTTCTTTAAAGGGGAATTAGCGGGAACTGTCTAGACCGAAGCGACGCGGCGGTATAGGTAAAGTATGTGACCGAGTGTAATTAGGTTTCGCCGCATTGCTGAACTAATCTCTTGCTCTGTGGTTTAAAGCATTTGTAGAGTCGCCTCGCGAGATAGCTTCCCTCAGCCCGCTACAAATAAAATAGAACAGAGACAGCATGAAGCGAAAGCCATTGTGTTGTCTCTGTAGCTGCATTACAGCTCCATCCATCGATTATATAACAGAACATAAGCTGAAAGTTCAAAGTCCAAAGTTCTAATTCCACAACCTCGCAAGGGTTTTGGTATAATTGATATATAATTGGGTCTTACAATAGATATTTTTTTATAATTGTAATATGATAAATCTAGCTACCTATGTACAAGCTAGGGCATCAGTGAACTGATTGAAAGCCTTATGTTGTCTAATGCTTTATGCAACATATTGTAATATTTGATGCTAGAATATTCTGGGATTTGCATATATGCACGCATGTACTTTTCGTGAAATGCGAATTTAAATGTTGTTTATTTCGTTGTATTGAAATTATATACCTTATATAGAACCTGCTACTCGTGTATTATGGGATCCACATTTGGTCGATAACAGCGGAGGCCTTCTTGGGCAGCTGACTTCCGCCGGAATTAATTTGCTAATAGCCTCGAAACTCATATTGAATTTCCTGTTTAAAACGAGGCAAAAATATCGATTTACCGGAATCATTTTCCGCCGCTATGATGTAATTATTTCAAAGGCGGGGTATATAAAGGAGGGGTTTGATAAAAACCTCTTCTGTATTTAACATAAATACGATATTTTATTTAATATTTACTCCGAGAAATATATACAAGGTATAACGCGGCAGCTATGGTTTTTTCCAGCAAAAATTCAAATAAACAGAGTTTATAACTCTTTTTATAAATTCGTTCAATTTCACATTCATTGGACAGTATTACATGAAATTCAAATTATAATTCTGTGTACCCCGTATTTAAATTAAAGTATGTCCTATTAAAATTTATATTGGAACAATCAATTTTAAAAATCATATTGTGGTTTTCAGTGAAACGAAAATATCACAAAGATGCTTTATTTTAAAATATCCTTACAATTTTTGCTTTGAAATAAAACTTTGTTTTCTCCCTTCCTATGTGAGCTAACCATTTTTGGTTAGACGCTTTCCGCGCTGTGCTAACTGTAATATTTATTCATTATTATCTTAATTGTTTTACGAGATAATGTTGTAACGTTATAATATTTCAAATTTCAATGTGATCATTTTGCAGTTATTCTTTTTACGATCTGTATAGTAGTTTAAAAGTTATGCGCAAAACTATCCCGGGCAGAAATTTGACCCCGCCATAGGAGGGGTTAATATTTGGTTGGACATCCTTTCACTTCTAGCACTGTTTCGATTATTGGTGTCATCGAGTCTACCAGCCGACTGAGATCTTCTGGTATGATCATCCTGTACCAACCCTGGATGATGGCGTAATTTACCCTCTCATGCAAAAGACGCGAATAGTCAACACTAATAGATTAATATAGAGACATTCCAACATAAAGTACACACCCCTATAATATAAAATTTACATACAATCACAAATACACACACACACACACCCTCACCACACACACACACAGACACCCTCCCTCACACACACACACACACACACACACACACACACACACACTCACGCACACACACACATACACACAGTGAGAGACAAATTATACCATATATTAATTCTCTCACCTGTATATTCTCACACACTATAAATATTATCATTATTTATTTCCACGTTACTAAATCTTAAATTCAATATTTTATTTAGAAATGTATTTTCCCGCCCATAAAACCCATCTCCCAGTACCGCAGAGAATGCGGATAGCTGTAGGTGACAGCTTCGACTGCAGTATTCTTCTTGTCGCTAAAGAACGAGCCATGGTCTCCGAAACGTCCGGCAATGGTACAATTTTTTTTTATATTTTTATATTATTTTATCAATCTTATATATAAAATTCTCGTGTCACAATGTTCGTTCCCGTACTCCTCCGAAACGGCTTGACCGATTCTCATGAAATTTTGTGAGCATATTGAGTAGGTCTGAGAATCGGCCAACATCTATTTTTCATACCCCTTAGTGATAAGGGTTGTCCACCCTAAACATTTTTCTTTAATTTTTGGACATTTTTTTAATTTCTTTATTTTTTTTATTATGTCGCATTAAAAAATACATACAACCCTAAATTTTTACCCTTTTATCACCAACCCTTATTTTTTAATAGCCATTTTAGTAATTTAATCATTTTTCATCCCCGGTCGATAACTGATCAATCGTCATTTAATTAGTTATCCCCGCCAGTTGTCTACAGGTGTCACTTCTCACCCAGTAAACAGCACGGAGTAGGGATGAGAACGAAGCCGGTCTCCTGTTTCTCTCACACAATAAGACTTCTCTCACTCCCTACACAGTTGTCGGCCATCATTATTGTTTATGCATCAAGTGTAGTAGTAACGTTGACAATTATTATTTTGCTATCTCAGTGTAACTCTCATATTAACTATTAATCATTCCTATTTTATTAATAATAATAAAATTATCAATTTAGAGTGTATTTTGCACGATTAGTTAATCAAGTGATTTTCATCACCTCAAAAGTACTCAACACGTGGCACGAGCTTCCACCAACAACGGCTTTTGTGTTGTAAGTATATTTTTTTTTAATTAAATCGAAAATGTTGTTGGAAACGGTCTAAAAAGATTCGGTGGAATTTAATTTTTATTAAAATTGGGCAAACTTTTTTTTGTATTAATTTTTTTTTGACCATTTCTAACCATATATTTTCGATATGATTATGAAAAATAAAATTTTTCGCTTTTGTAAAACAGTCTAATGTTTACATGAATATGTAAATGAATGTGTGTACAACCAAATATTAAATACATTATAACTAGGGTCAAGATTTTTGCCGTGATTTCATTTTAACATTTTACAATTAATGCTCTTAAGGTGACGCTATTGGCTAAATCAAATTCAACTTTCTTTTGAGATAGGCGAGGGGTGAGATGAAGCGGGGTACGATTACGGTAGGGGTATTTTTTAGCGCCCTCTATGAGTACACGGTTATAACTACTTGATTGCGCGCGACCACCGCGTAAAATTAGCGCTGTCGTCGCTCACGGCGCCATAGCGACATGTGACGTCGCCATTGGGACATGCGCTCGCAACCTAAGGTCGCGGTCGGCGCCGCTGTGGAAGCAGTTTTAATCTATACTAATATTATAAAGAGGTAAAGTTTGTGACGTTGTAGGAAGTAATCTCTGGATTTACTGAACCGATTTTGAAAATTCTTTTACCAATAGAAAGCCACGTTATTTGTGAGTGTCATAGGCTATATATTAATCCGAAAAATATAAAGACTTTTTAGTGGTAGTAGGATTTCCAAAGTAAGTCGGAAAAAACGGTCGAACGAAAACGTTTCTAACTAACGCTGCCTTAACGATGAGAGATATATGATTAAGTTTTAGAAAAAAGGTGTAGAGCTTGATAATGCCTACAAAAAAGTCAGCGACAGCATATATGTAACTTTTACATTTAAGTCACAAAAAGTAGTTTTTCAAATTAAAAAAATAATTTAAATCGTTAGGTCATGTTTATTGGTCATATTATCAACAATTATGAATTATTATCAAAATAAGTAAATTTATCGTATTAAGTGTTTAAAACAAAACACTTTTTCCTTTTACTGCATAAATAGTTAAAGAGATAATACGACATAGGTATGGAACCGCGACCGTGTCGTCTATCTATACTAATATTATAAAGAGGTAAAGATTGTGAGGTTGTAGGAAGAAATCTCTGGATCTACTGAACCGATTTTGAAAATTCTTTTACGAATAGAAAGCCACGTTATTTGTGAGTGCCATAGCCTATATATTAATCCAAAAATGTAAAGACTTTTTCGTGGTAGTCGGATTTCCAAAGTAAGTCGGAAAAAACGGTCGAACGAAAAGGTTTCTAACTAACGCTGCCTTAACGATGAGAGATATATGATTAAGTTCTAGAAAAAAGTTGTAGAGCTTAATAATGTCTACAAAAAAGTCAGCGACAGCATATGTCAAACTTTTATATTTAAGTCACAAAAAGTAGTTTTTCACATTAAAAAAATAATTTAAATCGTTAGGTCATGTTTATTGGTCATATTATCAACAATTATGAATTATTATCAAAATAAGTAAATTTAACGTCTCAAGTATTTAAAACAAAAGACTTTTCCCTCTTACTGCATATAATTTTACTTTTACTGCATAAATGGTTAAAGAGATAAGATACTCACAAGTAAGACACTCACAAGAACACACTCACAAATAACGGTAATATAGTCAAATTGGCATGCAAATACATACATACATATGCAGTAAAAATATAACCCGTCTTTTGGCAGTCAGGTAATAAATCATAGCACTCAGTACTAACCAAACCACACTCATAATTTCATAACAAGTAGGTAAAATGTTTTACCGCCCAACGAAGTGGGCACGGGTCAGCTAGTATTATATATATTTTAGCAATTTATTCACTGGAATTGATTAAATATATTTAATAAATTATAATGTAGCTTCTCTATCTTTTCCTGGAAATGTATCGTCTTACCGTTTTATGCACGTAAAAAAGGTATTTTTTAAATATCTTCTTATTGCGATGTAACGTTATGTCTAGTTTAATTGTGCCTTATAAATACATACTACGTTAGTATTAAGTATGAAACTATTTAAATTTTCTGAAAAAAAAATATAATAAGTAAAATATACATATTTCTAAATAATTCATTTTTATAGATACAGGTTAAGTTTTTATTAACCCGCATCTTTCAAGGGATGAATCGGTACGAGCAACTAAGCAACTTTTAAAATGTGTAAAAATATTTATTTTTTGATTCTTTTTTATTTTATATAATTTCTAAATTTTATTATTTCCATTAATAGTATATAAAGCGCCCAGCGTAATGCGCTATCTAGCAGTAGGTAAAATATCGCTAATATTGCTTAAGTGATATTTTACCTACCGATAGATTGCGCAGCGCCCTCAAACGCTTGTCAAACTTTTACTCAATAGTCAAGCTTTTCAAAATTTAAATTAAGAAAAAAAAACTGACTTTTTTTGTCAAAGTTGCTTAGTTACTGGTACTGATTCACCTTCTTGAGGGATGTCGGTTAATTAAAACTCACCCTGTATATAGCCATGTTTGTTTTATTATATTATCTTTTAATATTTTTTGCTATTTTTTTTTGAGGACCATATTTTAGGGCAGTTTTGTGTTATTAGCGCTTTAGTAAAACTTTTACATAATTGATTGTAATATTAGAGTCCTGTCTACGCTAGAACCGACTAGTCTCAGTTGGGTGACAGAATCAAATAAGCAATAGGTCATGGTTTTGCCATTCGGTTTCTGTTATTTTTGTAAGCAAAATCTATGTGTTATAGTAATTAATTTTTAAATAAATAAATAATAAATATATATTAATAAAAATTCTGAGCTTTGAATTCCTAGGCGCCACGATCGGCACGGGTGGCTAGTTGCTTGTAAAGCATGCCGGTGGAAGAAGCTACGTTCAGGACGGAAGGGACGGCAACTGAACGCGGCTCGCCCGTCTCGGACTAGACCGCGCGCTGCGGCGAGAACATAACAAGAACAAACTTGTGCAGTCAATTTGGGCTCACTTTGCGGCGGTGCAGCAGCCGAGGATGGCGCCGGGCGGAGGATGTAGAGGGTGACGCAAACACTGGCCGAGTTGTGGGCAAACTTCGCGCCCGACCAGCCTGTCTCCGTGTCTTCACACCATTAAGCGAATTGCTATTTAACTCACTTTTGCATATTATGCGCCACCCGAGAATATACTCCCAAGTCGACGATATAACCAAGTTTCACTATCTAACAGGGAGATATCAACTTCTTCCTGCACTATCCTTACCTACGGTTGTTTACAAAGTGGGCTCTCTTCATGTCTTTGGATCGTTTAATCAAAGGGTTAGGTAGCACACAAACATGAAACAAGACATTTATGTAAAAATGATGCAGAATGTAGCTAAGCTAAATTTTGAAACAAGTAAAAATGTCAAAAGAAATAACAAACACAACTGCCGTTACAAAAACTGAACTACTCTTTTATAATATTTTGTTCACGTTTATAAATGAAATACTTGTGGTTTATGTATTAATCCATATATATATATATATATATATATATATATATATATATATATATATATATATATATATATATATATATATATATATATATATATATATATATATATATATATATATATATATATATATATATATATATATATATATATATATATATATATATATATATATATATATATATATATATATATATATTTATATTTGATAAGGTTTTGTAAATAATCCGTTCATAGGATGATGATTCGCAGTAAAATAAAATTAGTAAAAGCTACTTGAACAGCAGCGAAGGAAATCCCAGCTTGGATTGGGAAACGCTTATGTTTGAATGAGATATACTTACGGATGTGCACGACTTTCGATTGTGCACATCCGTAAGTATATCTCATTCAAACATAAGCGTTTCCCAATCCAAGCTGGGATTTCCTTCGCTGCTGTTCAAGTAGCTTTTACTAATTTTATATATATATATATATATATATATATATATATATATATATATATATATATATATATATATATATATATATATATATATATATATATATATATATATATATATATATATATATATATATATATATATATATATATATATATATATATATATATATATATATATATATATATATATATATATATATATATATATATATATATATATATATATATATATATATATATATATATATATATATATATATATATATATATATATATATATATATATATATATATATATATATATATATATATATATATATATATATATATAGATATATATTTTCGGTATGTACTCAATCAGGTCCTTAGTTTCACACTAAACACGATATATTTATTTTAATTTATCGGCATTAGGATATTTGGACATTTAGACAACTATTTAGTTGATATTTTAACAAATAAGTTACACAATGACACCTATCAGTTCGTACAATACCATATACTTCTAAGTCGGTTTGAGCGCTAAGAAGTTATAGGGAAATAAAGAAACGGAAAACATACATATGTAGATGAACCCTGAATATATTACACTACTATTTCGTTGGAAAGTCGTGTAAAAAGAAGGAAGGATTCAAAATATGACCAAGCGACCAGTACTGAACTAGATAGTTTCCGGTGAGACGCGCAATATTCAGGATACAATAAGCAATTCGAGAATTTTGAATATAATTTCGATTTGATAATAATACATGGGATAAGATTCAAAAAGTTATGTCAAAATTTATTATTTATTTATTTATAAAGAAAAACATACAACGCTAAAAGAAAACTAATACTAAATATAATAATATTTAATAAATACGTAAAGTTACTTCTATTTACATATTTTTCCGATTTGCTAGATATTATAGTTAGGCTATTGGGTTAGGCACGAACTGCTTATAAGGCGCTTAAATGACATTGGTTTAGACAACAAAGACATACGAATTATTAAAAACTTGTATGGGAACTAAAAGGCAACAGTCAGAGTGGAACACGCGGAGGAGGTCGACATTTGCCGCGGGGTACGTTAAGGTTGCGTTCTGTCCCCATTACTATTCAACCCCTCAAATGAATGGCGATTAGCTCGGGTTTGCCTACGGCAAAATGTATATAAATTTATATTTACATTTACATTTACATTTACATAGAGCGGGGTTTACTATAGAGCTATAGCATTACTATAGAGCGGATTACTATAGAGCGGCGCACATTTACATTTATATTTACATTTATATAAATTTATATACATTTTGTATACATTTTGCCATAGGCATCCATTATTGGACGCCTCACATGCGAGGGGTCAACGAGGTCCTGGAAAATTTGATGTGGGGGTGAAAATGAACTGAAAACACATCAATAATTTGCGCTACGCCGATGACACAATTCTTATTGCCTCTACTCAGGAAGACCTAAAAAGATTGGTTGACAAAGATAATGAATGCAGTGAAAAATCTGGTTTGTCAATCAATATTTCAAATAACAAAGTCATGGTTAATACCAGAGATCCTGATTTACAACCTACTATATCGGTGGCAGGTGAACTTCATGAGCGCGTCCGGTAGTACATATATCTCGGTAAATGGGTGAATGAAAAATGGGACTCCGATCAAGAAAGTAAGACCCGGATAGCAATCATTCAATAAAATCAGAAAGTCTTGTGTTACCGGAAAATAACTCAAAGACTTAGAACTCGGATCCTGCATTGCTACATCTGGCCAATGGTTATGTAAGGCAGCGAAGCGTGTACCATAAAAGACGACACCAGACGGCGGCTAGAATCTTTTGAGATGTGGTGCTACCGTCGAATGCTCCGTATAAGCTGGACCCATAAAGTTAGCAACAAAAAAGTGCTTCAGCGTGCTGGTACGACCCGCAAAATGGTTGCACACCGTCAAAAAGCACAAGATTGAATATCCTGGGCACGTGCTGCAGAATGGCAGATATCAGCTGATCCAACTGATATTGATGGGCAAAATTGACGGTAAACAACGCCGTGGAAGGAGGAAAAATTCGTGGTTGTGCAATGTTAGAGAGTGAACCGGGATAACAAGTACGGAACAGCTTTTCCGGATAGCGCAAGACCGACAAAAGTATTCAGAGCTAACGACCAATCTTCAGTAATGGAAAGGCACTTCGAGAAGAAGAAGAAGAATAGTAGATAACGTAGATCTAGGTAAAATATTTATTTGCGTAGCAATAAAAGTTATACTAAAATTGCAAATTTTGCATCAATTTCTCAATGCTAAAAGCAGTACTTTTTAACAAACTGTAATGTTCATTTACTTTTTAATTTATACTTTCGTTAAATGAAATATTTATTTTATTATTGAAGTCATTATTTACTCATATTATTAAAAATATATAGTTGTATTTATGTAAACATATCATTTCATAACAATGTATGACGTAGGTGTATACAAATATTTCGTTTGAGTATCTCTTGAAATTAAACAATAAATAAAATGAAACCGGCGTAAGTAACACCATTGATTACGACTATATAATCAATGGTAACACCCACGCTTCTGTCTCCTATATCATGTTATTATAAGTTTCGATAGAAACATACATTTTTGAATACTAAAATGCCGTCACTATTTACATTGAATGCATTATTGGGTTATTTTAAAGCCTCAGTATAAAGTTTTTAGTAAATTAACTCCTCAGTATAAAGTCATTTATTTTATGTGCTTAATAGATTTTATTAAATAAAAATGCAAGCGAAAGATATTGGAACTTTACTATGAACGAGAATATAATAGGAGGGGCTTTAAAAATGTACCACCCGGGTTATTCGCCGGAATGCACAATAGATTGGCTAACGCCGCGCGATGCGCAAGCCGCCCAGCAGCGCCTGAGGTGTTCCCCCGGAAGTTCCGATCCCACCTGTCCATGACACAACCGATACAGGGTTCACAGAGTCTTTTCCAGGTGCGCCCCTCTTCAAGGAGGCTACCGGATGGGAGTTAAAACGTGACTTAGGCCTAGGGTTTTACCTAGAAACGCATATTTTTCTAGTGGTCAAGAAACGCATAGTGTTAGTAGTATTCCATCGGATCTATCACGTTGCTTGTGTCAATTTATATATCTCATGAATGCGATCTGTAATAGTTTTTCTACGGAACAGCTTTCACGAAAACAGAAAGCGTTCAATATCGCGTGTATTTGCGGAAGAGGCGCGCTTTAACGCATGGGATAAGTACGTTTTATTATAGTCCGCGGTTTGGATGTAGGTTTACGGCCACCCTAAATATCCCGGCAAGTTATTAACGGGCCTCCCTTCGCCTGCGCTCTCCACGATAGTCCAATCCTTCAAACAGACGAGTGTTACATTCAAACAACATTCTTAGTGCTATTGTTGGTTTAGCCATAAACGTAGAATGGAACGACGATTTATTATAAATTGAGTATTTTTTTATTTCCCCTTATTGGTTAGTACCTAAAAAAAATGCATAAACATGCATAAAAAAAATGCGAAAACAGCATAAAAAATGCATAAAAAAATGCGAAAACAGAAAGCGTTCAATATCGCGTGTATTTGCGGAAGAGGCGCGCTTTAACGCATGGGATAAGTACGTTTTATTATAGTCCGCGGTTTGGATGTAGGTTTACGGCCACCCTAAATATCCCGGCAAGTTATTAACGGGCCTCCCTTCGCCTGCGCTCTCCACGATAGTCCAATCCTTCAAACAGACGAGTGTTACATTCAAACAACATTCTTAGTGCTATTGTTGGTTTAGCCATAAACGTAGAATGGAACGACGATTTATTATAAATTGAGTATTTTTTTATTTCCCCTTATTGGTTAGTAGGTACCTAAAAAAAAATGCATACAGCAAAAAAAAATGATTGGGTCACCCTAAAATCTTTCCGACAAGTAGCTATGGACAAATTTCATCTTAATATTAATTCCATAAAAAAGTCGATTTATAGCTCAAAAGAAGCCGCGGATACAACTAAATTCTTTGAAACGAAACTTGAGAAGAATAAGATTAAGACGTTAAAACATAAAAAGTTAATTTCCAGCTCGAACGAAGCCGCGGGTAAAACTAAATTCTCGGAGACCAAACTTGAGAAGAAGGGGATATCAAAATCGAAAATTTCGATTCCCAGCTCGGAAGAAGCCGCGGGTACAACAAAATTCTGCGAGACGAAACTTGAGAAGAAGAAGATAAGACGTTAAAAACAAGAAAGTCTTGTCACTCCAAGACTTTCACTCTAATACTCCGATTCTCAGCTCGAAGGAAGCCGCGTCGTATACAACACAATTCTCGGAGACGAAACTTGAGAAGAAGAAGATTAAAACATTAAAATCGAAAAAGTTGATTCCCAGCTCCACGAAGTCGTAGGTACAACTAATTTCTCGGAGACGAAACTTGAGAAGAAGAAGATTAAGACGCTTAAATCAAAAAGTTGATTGCCAGCTCGAACGAAACCGCGAGTACAACTAAATTCTCGGAGACCAAACTTGAGAAGAAGGAATATCAAAATCGAAAATCTCGATTCCCAGCTCGGAAGAAGCCGCGGGGCGGGTACAACAAAATTCTGCAAGACGAAACTTGGTAAGAAGAAGATAAGACGTTAAAATCAAGAAAGTCTTGTCACTCCAAGACTTTCACTCCAAGACTCCGATTCTCAGCTCGAAGGAAGCCGCGTATACAACACAATTCTCGGAGACAAAACTTGAAAAGAAGAAGATTAAAACATTAAAATCGAAAAAGTTGATTCCCAGCTCCACGAAGCTGCAGGTACAACTAATTTCTCGGAGACGAAACTTGAGAAGAAGAAGATTAAGACGCTAAAATCAAAAAGTTGATTGCCAGCTCGAACGAAACCGCGAGTACAACTAAATTCTCGGAGACCAAACTTGGAAGGGGATATCAAAATCGAAAATCTCGATTCTCAGCTCGGAAGCCGCGGGTACAACAAAATTGTGCAAGACGAAACTTGATAAGAAGAAGATAAGACGTTAAAATCAAGAAAGTCTTGTCACTCGAAGACTTTCCAGGCTAGTAGACAAGTAGACAACCCCCTCCCCTCCACTCGCGACCCCCGACCTCATCCGAAAAGTCGATTTCGGGATCTAACGAAGCCGCAGGTACAACTAAATTCTTGGATACATGTTGTCCGGTGCATAACTACCCATAATAAATCGGCAAATTTACCTAAGCACAAATACCTACCACTAACATCGATTAACGCGTCGCATATTTGTGATATTAAAATGGTATATTTCCAATATGATGTAGTATTTTCTTAAATATTGTGGGACTTTAACTATTATTTGCGTCGCTTGTACGATTATACGAGATATTCCACCCACAACGTGATCTCGGTCTAGCAAAGTTTCTGTGTACCGAATTTTAAGTCTCTAACTGAAATATTTCGAGATTGAAGTATGACTAGAGCGTCGCATGGTGGACCGATTTCAACAACGATCTTTTCAACTCTAGCCATGACCAAATGATTCCTGCATGCCAAATTTAAGCTCAATCGGATGAAGCGTTTCATCGGCATTGTGTTTGCAATCCGTCCATCCTGGGTTGGCTCCCGACAAGAGAACTCCTCAAAGGTCAATAGCAGAGACCCAAACTTTTATATACGCATTAAATTATGATAGCCCCTTCCAAATTCCACCATGACACGGCGGATGTACCCTGGGTTGGCTCCCGATGAGGGAACTCTTCAACGGTCAACAGCAGAGACCCAAAATTTTGTATACGAGTTTCGATTTCGTTTTCGATAGTTTTCGATTTCGATTTCGTTTTCGATTTCTATTTCGGTTTCGGTTTTAATGTCGTTTTCGGTTTCGGTATAGATTTCGATTTTTATTTTGATTTCAATTTCGATTTCGATTTTGGTTTCGAATTCATCATCATCGGGGACGGGGGGGGGGGGTGTTAAAGGGAGGCGCTAGGTTTAGGGGGGGGGGGTAGGATTTATGAAATGAATATAGAGATGAATTCAGTTCCTGGCTGCTTGACAGGAAAGACTTGGGGTGACACAACCGATTTTTTTTAACGCGTGCACGACACTTTCCATTGGGCTGGGAAAGTAAAATTATTAAATATTAAAGCAATGTAGTTACTAATATATATACAAAAACGTAAAATAACCTTTAAACAGCTGTTCGTTCATTTCATAAATATAGAATGACGGTTTAAATTTTGGGATATCATGAGTAAAAACGACATTCTCACAAAGTCAGGCTTGATAAACGAGAAGAACATGTTAAAACATTAGATAATATCGATAGCTTCAAAATTATAATTAATGAATTGTAGTTTAATTGGCTTTAAATAATATATTTACGAAGGCGGTCGACATATCTGTTGTTATTATTATAATTGATGTCTAATCTTAAATATGTAGAAAATAAATTATGTAAAAATAAAAATAAAAAAGTGTTTTTTTTTTTAAATTGTGTCGTTGGCCGAATATGAGTAGATAAGAACGCAAAACAATTATGAGAGTTTCGTTGTCTACACACGATAAGCGGCATTTTGCAGAGTGGTTGCTCAAAATAGGAAATTGGCAAATGTCACAAGTCAATTGGATATTTTTTATTTTATATAATTTTTTTTTTTAAATTCAAAATAAAAATTTACAATGTTGACATAAATATTACAGTTTAGAAAGGAACAAAAAAGCAAAAAAAGTACAGATTTGATGGATTTTATCAGATTTACTAAACTACAGTCTGTTATGGAGTGATACCAGTCTTAAATCTGTTACATAGTACACTTTTTTATAAATTTTCGGTTAAAATAATGAAAATATTTGGCAACATAATTTCGAAAATTTGAAGGAAAAGACACCTAATGTTAGTTAGTAAAGCGGTAATAATAAAAGGATAAAAGGATAATTACCTACATAGGCATTATAATAAATAGATACGTATATAAATAAATACACACTCATACATATAGAAATATATAAATACACATACACACACACATACATATATACAAAACGTATCTACCTATATTCAATATATACAGTATACATACGTACATAATAATATATAAATAAACAAAAATAAATAATTGCAAAAACTTTTATTTATTTATTATTTATTATTTTAAGCCACAAATGAGCTGCTTTCGCATTCACCTCTAATTTTGCACGTACTTTTTGCACGTACTTTTTGCACTTCTAATCTAGACAATCAAAACCTTTGCGTTTTGGTAAATGATCTTCAAGAAATTGTCGACAATGTTGATCCTGTAATTAATATTCTAAGAATATAACTTGGTTCAATGAGAGAGTTATGAGAAAAAATATATATTATTAAATTATATAAATTATAGAGAAAATGATTTTGTGTAACTGCATTTTCGTCACCAGAGTGTTCATCGGTAACATCCGCGTTAAAATTCTCTAGTGGGAAAATTGCGATCAAACTGAGAACAGACTCCCCTTCATTTGTCTCTAACTCCTCGATTATTTCATTCTGGGTCAAGGGTTTATTTTACCGTGGCCTAAAACAACAAAACATACGCTATATTACTAGCATTCCCTATGGGGAAGTTTATTGTCAAACTAATAATATATACTACTCAAAATTAATACATATGTTAATAATTCATAAAAAGTGCACTACAAACATTCTTATTCTATTAAAATTATTTTGAAAAAAATAGTTTTTATGTGGGTACTCACCTTGAATGACATCGTACATTAGTCGAAAATAACAACACATGCACAATTTAAATGACTGCCTCGAAGAAGAACAACCCACTTTTGATCAACCACTAGCTAGCTTAGCTAGCGTTTAACAAAAACAATGTAATCCAATAATACCCTCACTGTTTATAATATTTATATTTCTGAATTGATCAATATATCGGACGCTAATAACATTTGGGTCAAATCAAATTTTACTCTGCTACTAAAATCACTAACAACAGTGTCACTAATTTAAACTGATGATGGATTATTTCATAAATTCATTCAATAATCTTTATTCTTCCAATAATACTTTTTAATTTTATCTGGGAGTGAGCAGTAAAGCGATAGTTTTTCTTTGCCTATCATAGTCTGGCCGGCTTGATCGGCCTATAGTGTGAGATACGTTCGAGTGTGGAGAATCAACCGATCGGATCCTTTTTTATATTTTATATCTCTAGGAGACCAGAGCGCGACCATAAAGCGTCGATTCCTCGAGCATCGACAGCCGCGAGAGATTCATTTTACTGCCCGGGGGATTTCCGCCTGCTGCCGCCCCTATTAAAGTACGTCCATTACCCGCAACTGTTGCTCGGGGCTAACTATGGGGGAAAACTTACTTTGGCCGAATCCAAAACCCGCAACGGAACACATTTCGGCCGCCCGACCCGGCTCATCCGCCCGACCCCGACGCGTCGCACCGCGCCGTCCGCGCCTCCAAACAAACGCCCGCCATGTTATTTCGCAGCCTGATTCTAACGAAACAGATAATTACCTAAAACTAATCGCACAACACCCAACCTACTCCAATTTACTAAATCAATATTGGATTTTATTATGATTTTACCTTTGGAATTGCCGTTCCCTTAGGCAGGCTATTTCGAACATGGATGTGAGTGAAGCCGCTTTAGCTGGGAAGCAAAGTTGTGATTAAATTTTTTAAAAAACGATTGTGTCACCCCAAGACTTTCCCGGCAACTATAGCTTTTAACTACAACGGGCAAACCCGTCACCTCAGGAAGTTTTAACAAATGTATTGTTCTATCTCATATGAGGTGAGTGCAGAAGACTTGGGTCGAAAACAATCCACAGTCTAGCTACGCCACCTGCCCGTCAGAGGCCAACGCCTTACGGCGAGGCACCGGGAAAGGTACCTAGCCTGCAGCCTCGCCCCCTGACTACCAGTTTCGAAGGATATCTCCATCTGGAAATAAGCTACAGGATACCTCCTACCTCCTGACTGGTTACAGTATCGATGTGGCTTGGGCAGACCTCTCGCTTATAAAGCGGTGATACGGTGTCAAACGAATCTATAGCGGACCACGGCATCCTTTGCCCGGATTATTCGCCCGGGATCGGGTGGCCGAATGGTCGTTTCATGAGCAGTTGCCATAAGGTTAACAACCACCCCCGCTATATAGGAAATATTACTGTTCCTAGACTCCCCCGGCTGTTAGTCGGAGTGCAGAATCAATTGGCTGCCGTCGCACGATGCGCAAACTATCCAAGAGCGCCCGAAGGTTGACTCCTATTGGAGACTGGCCAGCAGGCCAGCGTCCCACTCTGGCCCTACGTCCTACACACAGATATAATTCCGTCTGGAAATGGTCTTATTCGTCTCAGTGTGGCTTAAGATGAATATTTCCGTCCCCATCTGAAAGAAAAATGCGCGTTTACTATACTTCCCTCTTTGTTCGTGGTCGTGGACCAAGAACTTTGCATTTGAACTCCAGTCAATCGTTTGTGCATTCTGACTAACAGTCGGGGGAGTCTGGAAACAGTGCTGTCTTCTATAGAGCGGGGGTAGTTGTTGACCTCACGGCGACTGCTCTTGAACAGCCGGGCAAAGGATGCCGTGGTCCGCGATAGATTCAGTTTACACCGTTTCACCGCTACGTAAGGGAGCTACGTATTAATTGAATACTAATTGACCGCGCGAGCGACCTCGAACTCGTAACCAGTCGGGAGACCGGAGTAATCTGGTTGCAGCTGGAAGTAAGGGCGCGAGTGTCGGCCCGCTGGGTAACGTACCTGGCTATCTCGCGGATAAGGCGTTGGCCTCTTGCGGGCATGTGGCGGAGCTTGACGGGGGACTGTTTTGTTCTTAGTCTTCTGCGCTCACCTCAGGGGAGACAGAACGATCAAATTTCATTAAAACCTCCTGAGGTGACGGGTTCGCCCGTTGTCGTTGACAGCTCTAGTTATGCATTTCAACTTTTTACGAAGGCAAGACGTCAATATTACGTCTATTCGCCGCTGGTAATCTGCGATTTTGCAAATATTTCGCTGCCTCGAGAATACCCCTCAAGGCCTTCGATGATGTCACCGATTAAAATAGCTTGAGATGCTATCATATTTGCTGCAAAAACGTTATGACTTTATATAATTGTTGGCATTCTGCGATAAAGTTCCTGATAAGGGGATCAGAAACACATTTAGTATTTCTTTAAAAGCTTTTCTTAAATTCATTTTTAACAATTTTAGGAAGGGAATCAGTGATTATGTAAAAAACAGATCAAGAAGCATCTGATTAGCGAGGAGTAGGTACTATGATTTCGATTTCATAAGGTATTTTTTTGCGGATTCTCATTAACATTTATTTTTAGACATTTATATTATCGCAAGGACCATTTTAGTGCCTTGATGTAAAATAATTCTTTTGATTTGCTTTTAATATTTTTGACTATTTATAATTTCTGAAAATTGAATACCATTTATTACTGTTATTTCACTGACCATTATAGTACCTTTTAGTGACTTTTTTTCCTAGTATTATTTATGATTACATTATAAATTAATTATTAATTGAATACTTTTTACTATTAATTTTAAGATTATAGTATTGGAAATTTATTTACTTACGATGCAGCCTGGCGTGAAGTAGGAAACTGGAAATCTGTAAAACCGAATGCTATAATTTCGCTATAATATTATTATTATTGTTATTTACCCCTTGATTGTTTATTATGTATCAGTGTACTTTGTTAATTTTGGAATATTTAAGTATATCGAATCAAGAATCAAAATTCGATCATTAACCGCTTTGTAAAGGTGCGTCCGAATTTCCAAAATGTCCAAATACAACAAAATTTTAAATTTCTACACAGAAATGGTCAAGATAGAGTATTCTTGGGCTTTTAAGGTTATGTGAAAAATAAAATCCCGAATATTTTCGGTCTCCGAGAACACGTGTACATCTTCTATAGAAAATGTCACATCTTATTGGGCGGAAATCATTAACGTTTTATTACACGATAATAACAGCGAGAGGGGATGAGCGCCAGAAGATCTCGTTGAAATAAAGCGTAGCCACCGAAGCGCCACGGCAATATCCACATCCTATATGTGAAAATGACTTGTGTCCATCCCAGCGGCACAGATTAGGCAGGTGGTCTATTTTAATATACTAGATGCATCATTTTCTATTAGCACAAATGAGGGGTGTCAATCACAATGGGTAAACCAGTCACCCCAGGGAGTTGAAACGGCGTCAGGTGGTTTTGTCTGCAATGGAGTGAGTCTAAAAGACTAAGCGTAAAATGCGGACAAAACTACACAGTCCCGCTACCCCAACGCGACAACGGCCCGTAAGAGTCTAAAGCTTTACCGGCACTGAGAAGAGAATCCAGCGGGCGAATCTCGCTCTTTTACTACCAGATTTGGACGGATTTCTCCATCCTCCGGACTTGTCCCTGAATCGAAGTCGCTTACGCGGCCTCTACCTGGTGTTAGCGATAATTAAGTTCGAATTTATATCGGTCCGTGCCAACTTTTGCTTTGTTACCTCTCACATAATCGGGCGGCCAAAGGATCCTTTCAAAGGTGGCTGACAACAGCTACCTACACTGCTTAGGAAATATAATATTATATAGAATTTTATGTTATTGAATATTTTATATTACATTATATTTTTCCAGTCTTATTCGGGGTACGCATAAAAGGGAGCTGAATAGGAGTGAATGTCCGCATTAATTGCAGTTTCTGCTAGGTGCTGTATTGAGCTAGCACGCACGAAATTAAGCGTTCATTTTAGTACAGATCCCGGCCTAGTTAGGTGAAGTTGCCACTGGACTAAGCAATTTATTCATTATCTATTTATTCAATGTTTAAAATGTTGTGCATAGTTCCTAAAATTAAATTGTGTCACATTGTTTTTGCATGACTTAATTATTAATTAAAATAAATAAAGGTGTAATTACAAATAACGTTTCTCTATTGGCTGTTACTAAACCTTAACTAGTAATATCGCGCTGCACACACTTTATATAATATTATATATATTTGTATATCATTAAAACATTAAATCATCATTAATCAATCATTCATTATCATTAATCAATAATTTGTAAATAATTACATTTTATCCTTGACAATTCTTATTATTATTATTTTGATTATTTTCGCTGACTTTTTAATTACTATTTCTTATTCATTAATTTTGTTTATTATTGTTTAATATTATTTGTAATTTTTTTATTTTATTTTATTTAACACGATTATTAATTTTCTGTATTCTATTTTTAATATTTCCGGTTTTGATTATTATTATTATTATTATTTGTTGATGAACTAGCAGCTTTAATTTATAATGGTGACGGTAATATATATTTATATGTTTTTTTTTCTCTTCTTTTTTAAAATTGCCGAATACAAATCTAGAGAGCTCGCTGCCCTGGAACAAGTCCTGGCACTAAGTTAGGCAGCAGCAGCACTTACATGCTAATGCTCATGTCGGCCGTGTTCAATTGTTATTTTTATTTTAATAATTTTTAATACTTATTAAATCTTGACATGAATATTAGCGATGCATATTTATTGTAATTGCGTTGTTAAATTAAATAAATAAATAGATTAATTAACATTATGACACTAATTACTTATTTTTTCTCTTTCTCGTTCTTTTTCATAATGCTTTATTTGATATGCGGATGCTTATTAATTATGATATAATTTGTCATATAATTATATCGGTCTGATTCTATCCTATTTAATAGTTTCCATTTTCATAGATCTGGAATTAACTAGGTATATCATATTCATCTCCAGTACCTATATGAAATATCGCTAGGCGTGTATTTCCATTTGCATGATTTTTTTAATGCATTTACAAATCCGAGAAATTTACAAGTTTTTGTAAGCGATCGTATCGTCTTTAGCCAGTGTTTATGTAATGACGGACTCGTCCTTTTAAAAACAGCATTGTATCCGAGAAAGGTCTATCTATTTATATGCCATATTTAATCGTTTTGATGCTTTATTTTCTTACGAGAAACAGGTCTGATCCAAGTGCCTTAGATAGTTATTTTATTTACTTGTGTTTGTACAAAAAAATGTAGTTACAACTCACTGGAGCAACGTCTGGAACATTGAAAAGCAACAGCTTAGAAACGACACAGCTAAAATAACAAACGCGCTATGCACAGCTTTTTAGGCCTGTATTTAGACGCATATGTAGTTGTGATGTAAAAACATAAATTAATACTGTTATAATGACATTATAAGAATCAAAGATAAAATAAAAACAGAAGGAAATTGAAAATAAAATCAGAATTACCCTCGGACAAAATAATCCACTGTTATATATATATATATATATATATATATATATATATATATATATATATATATATATATTTATATATATATATATATATATATATATATATATATATATATATATATATATATATATATATATATATATATATATATATATATATATATATATATATATATATATATATATATATATATATATATATATATATATATATATATATATATATATATTCAAATTGAAATTATGTATTAATACTAAATAAATTAACGTATAACATAAATGAAAGGAAGCTTATTTATTTATTTTATACATTAATTTATTTAGTATTAATACATAATTTCAATTTGAAAATAATAATTTACACTTATACTAATCAAATATTTATATATATATATATATATATATATATATATATATATATATATATATATATATATATATATATATATATATATATATATATATATATATATATATATATATATATATATATATATATATATATATATATATATATATATATATATATATATATATATATATATATATATATATATATATATATATATATATATATATATATATATATATATATATATATATATATATATATATATATATTCTTTTTAGAATTGATCAATAAGATGATTATAAAGTAAATAATTATAAAAGCCACTTACATCGTGACGAAGGATTCCCTTGATCGGATTCGGGAATGCTTTAGGTGTTAACGAGAATGATGAATGCCTCTCACTTGCGGAAAGAGGAGTAGGTTTAAGTTGGGCCCATTTTACAACTAGTAACGCTCACCCTTCATCCAATTATCTCAAAAATTAAGCTACAATCCTTCTTTATACGTAAACTCACTCAATTTCCTATTATTTCAAGGGAAATAACAAGACAAGACGAGCTACTTGACAGATGGAAGAATTTAAAATTTCGAATTTCGTTTTTTTATTTTCTAAAGGTGTGATATGAAGAAGCTGCGATCAATATTCAGCTGAAAACTTAAAACTAAAAGCGTGACATGCCCTCATATCAATGAAAGGAAGCAGTCAGCTCTTTCCTATTAGTTGGAAAGATTACCTTTAACCTAAATGGATTATTTACAATGAACGAAACATAAAATATGTAAAAATTCAATATTTTGAAATATTTGATAGTTTTGTGTATATATTCTTTTTAGAATTGATCAATAAGATGATTATAAAGTAAATAATTATAAAAGCCACTTACATCGTGACGAAGGATTCCCTTGATCGGATTCGGGAATGCTTTAGGTGTTAACGAGAATGATGAATGCCTCTCACTTGCGGAAAGAGGAGTAGGTTTAAGTTGGGCCCATTTTACAACTAGTAACGCTCACCCTTCATCCAATTTGATTTTTCTTTAATAGAATCGTAATAAAATATAAAAGGGACACAGAAGGAGCCTTCTGTGTCAAATCGGGTGGCCAACAGATCGAATCACAGGTTGAAGCTATTTTTATAAAATCCAAAATGTCGGATATAGAAGATAACAATGTTAGAAGGACAAGGAGTGTAGCAAGTGGAAAAAATAGAAAACCTGCCAAGGATACCAAAATTGCAAACACAAAAATACAAAAGTCTTCAAAGATACCGTCAAGCAAAATAGGATTTTTACCGAAAGATTTAACTTCGACACCTAATACAGTCGATTACAAAATGAAAGCTGAAATCGCGAGAGTAAACTTATCCAATGAGAAAAACTTGTCGCGCAGTGACAGTGCTCCAAACTTAACCAATATCTCTGGAGCAAGTGAGGATATCACCATTTTAACGCAAAATATAGGGCAATTAGATCACGATTTACAAATAGCTCATCAGGAAATTGAGAACCTCAATCAGGAAAACACACACCTATTAAGAGAACTAGCGGCTAGTAATGAGAAATGTCAGCAGTACAAGAAACTATACATTACGAGCCTGAATCTGAGACAAGGTAAGGACAACCAAATAATTCAAAATCAAAGCTCTTTGAAATTTGATCTAAATATATTCTCAAAAAAAAACCGATT
>OX155962.1:2500-20482 GCA_944548615.1 Micropterix aruncella
CAAACCTTATCAAATATAACAAATATTATACTGTTTTCTATAATATTTCTTTACAATTTTTTAATATTATACAATTTTATATAGGTTTACCCTATTTTGATAACATTATACAATCTTTATTATAAACTCCTCTGCCAGAAATTAAGATTGAAGTTTCTTCTTTCATTTCATTGAGCATATGGAGGTTTTTTTATTTTTATTTCGATTTAATGGCTCGTTGATAACAAACTCAGCCATTTGTATCATATTTTAAATGTTGGTAGCATTCGAAATTTGAATTATTTCGTAATGTCTTTTTCATTTGGAAAACGGCTTTGCCGAAGTGATCAATAGTTTAATTTTTATTTTTTTATTTTTTCGCTTAATTCGTCTCAATTGAAGGCATTTTGTGTTGCATAAGGATAAGCCCTATTTATGAGATATATGGATGAATAGTGATCGTTAGTCGACTGCAAAAGGACCTTTAAACTTACATTGCACCGTCGAAAGTCGTGCACATCCGTAAGTATATCTCATTCAAACATAAGCATTTTCCAATACAAGCTGGGATTTCCTTCGCTACTTTTTAAGTAGCTTATCCTAATTTTATTTTAAATAAAAACATCATCCTATAAACGGATTTCTTTACAAACCTTATCAAATATAACAATATTATAGTGTTTTCTATAATATTTCTTTACAATTTTTAATATACAATTTTATATAGGTTTACCCTATTTTGATAACATTATACAATCTTTATTATAAACTCCTCTGCCAGAAATTAAGATTGAAGTTTCTTCTTTCATTTCATTGAGCATATGGAGGTTTTTTTTATTTTTATTTCGATTTAATGGCTCGTTGATAACAAACTCAGCCAATTGTATCATATTTTAAATGTTGGTAGCATTCGAAATTTGAATTATTTCGTAATGTCACTTTCATTTGGAAAACGGCTTTGCCGAAGTGATCAATAGTTTAATTTTTTATTTTTTTGCTTAATTCGTCTCAATTGAAGGCATTTTGTGTTGCATAAGGATAAGCCCTATTTATGAGATATATGGATGAATAGTGATCGTTAGTCGACTGCAAAAGGACCTTTAAACTTACATTGCACCGTCGAAGTCGTGCACATCCGTAAGTATATCTCATTCAAACATAAGCATTTTCCAATACAAGCTGGGATTTCCTTCGCTACTTTTGATTTTATTTTAAATAAAAACATCATCCTATAAACGGATTTCTTTACAAACCTTATCAAATATAACAATATTATACTGTTTTCACTAATATTTCTTTACAATTTTTTAATATTATACAATTTTATATAGGTTTACCTTATTTGATAACATTATACAATCTTTATTATAAACTCCTCTGCCAGAAATTAAGATTGAAGTTTCATATATATATATATATATATATATATATATATATATATATATATATATATATATATATATATATATATATATATATATATATATATATATATATATATATATATATATATATATATATATATAGATATTACATATATATATATATATATATATATATATATATATATATATATATATATATATATATATATATATATTTATATATATATATATATATATATATATATATATATATATATATATATATATATATATATATATATATATATATATATATATATATATATATATATATATATATATATATATATTATATATATATATATATATATATATATATATATATATATATATATATATATATTATATATATATATATATATATATATTATATATATATATATATATATATTTGATTGTAAATGTGTAAATTATTATTTTTTCAAATTGAAATTATGTTTATCACTAAATAAATGAAATGATAAAATAATGAAAGGGCACTTATCTGGTCTGTGGTGACCAGGAGTGACTCCACGCCTTTTTCGTTTTCTCTTCTCTCAGTATTTGCGGTTTCCTACTGTGGTATTCGAACCTTTCTACTTTATCCTACAGCGGCGACACAACAATGCGAAAGACGAGAATGAATGCTGGAAAATAATAGGCGATTAGTGTTTCTTAAATATTAATGATTTTTATAAAATGTATATCAATATTCGGCTCAGCCGTCGTCAAGATATATGACATTTCTGAAATCGAACAATTCGTTGAAAATTTAAATTCAAGGAATCGAACAAAAAGAAATGGATTAATAATATTTTACACGATTTAGTTAAGGTACCATAACCAACCGTGCAAAACGTTATTTTAAAATGAATGATTATAAATTAAAAGAAAAAGCATTTGATGATTATGATAATATGATAAACCTTATTAATTTTGCCTATTGAGACCGGAACCTTTGCAAGCGCCTAAAATATAAATATAAGCCAATTCCCAAGATTTGACGTCCCTTTCTTTTGCATTATCCCCAAGGCATTTTATTATTTTAACTTTAAAACATTGATCAAAAGATAAATTATGCGCCCTGGCATGCAAAGATATTGGGAGTTGGCTTTCATTTCCTACACTAGCCCTATGATTATTTAGTCTAATATTAAGTGGTGTTGTTGTTTCACCGATATAAAAGGCATCACAAGTCCTGCACAGAAGTTGATATACTATATTTTTTGAAATACAACTGCAATGAAAGGGAACCCTGTAACTATTAGTAGTATTTGGACTGGTAAAAAAAGGACTTAGATCTAACAGAGGACAAGTTTTACAACGTGGACGACCACAAGGTTGAAGCCCAAAAGTATTATTACCAATAGAGAAATTTTGATTATTTTTTGTTTTGTTTAATATTGATCTAATATTAGGTGGTCTGCGGAAAGATAAAATTGGCGGTGAATCTAAGAGATCCTTAGTGGATGCATCATTAGAAATGATGGGGAATAAATCAGATAATATATCTCGCAGTTTCTCAGCACCAGGAAAATAAGTGGTGCTAAGAAAGATTTTATTATTATTATTATTTTTATTTATATTAAGTTTATATAAGGATATATATAAATATATATATATCCTTTTTATTTTTTATTCAGATTGCCGAATATATGTGATCTAAAAACTAGAGAGCTAGCTGCCCTGGAACAAGTCCTGGCACTTAGTTGGGCAGCAGCAGTACATAAATGCTAATGCTCATATCGGCCGTGTTCAATTTTAATTTTAATTTTAATTATATATATATATATATATATATATATATATATATATATATATATATATATATATATATATATATATATATATATATATATATATATATATATATATATATATATATATATATATATATATATATATATATATATATATATATATATATATATATATATATATATATATATATATATATATATATATATATATATATATATATATATATATATATATATATATATATATATATATATATATATATATATATATATATATATATATATATATATATATATATATATATATATATATATATATATATATATATATATATATATATATATATATATATATATATATATATATATATATATATATATATATATATATATATATATGTATGTTTTTAATGATATGATTATTAGTGATACTTATGCACTGTAAATGAAATATTGTTAAATTAATTAAATAAATTAAATTAAATCAAAAAATATAATAAAAAAATAATTCATTTAATTTCAAGTAGAGAATTATATTTCCAAGATTTATTTATTATGAATTATTTATTTATTACAAAATGCAAACACATGACTTTTTTATTATATTTCTTTATTTTTAAATATGAAACGGAATAAACTCGTGGCGTAAATTCGATAATTATTTGCCTCCCTAGTAGCGGTTGAGAACGCGCATGCCCTCGGCTTTCCCTTTATTTGCACTAGGGCAGGGGCTACAGGAACTAAGAATTAAATGTTTTATGCCCCCTTCGCCGGAAATGTCATATGTCGTAATTAATTATACTTGATATGCTTTTTATGCTGCTCTAAACCGATTTATATATGTTTCCGCCCGCTTCACCCATCACTACCTACAATGTTATTAAAAGTTTCCAGGAAATTGAATCTTAAGAAATCTTTTAAAAATCCTTTATTTGCCAAGGAAAAGAGCTGATAAGCACCCACCCCTCCCCGACCCAAATTAGGGGATACAGATGTACACCAACTTTATTGAAAGTTGCATCATTGGAAGACCTAAGGAAAAAACTCGCATAAGCCATGGAAATATTCCATGGTAAGGTTGTGGCATTCAAGGAGTTAATAAGAAACATTATAGAAGATGTCACCTACATTTTACAGCTAGAGGTGACCATTTAGAGTTTCAAATAGATTTAATAATCGTATTGTTATTATTGGGTTTTATAAACCTACATAAAATAGAAAATCATATTTTTGCTAGAATAAATTTGAATTAAAAATAGGATAGAAAACGAATTTACCGCGTGAAATTTGTAGGACCCGACGTTTCGGTGACGTTGCAGCCGCCGTTGTCTAGGGTATACTGGAATATATTTGAAGATCATTTCTTTATGCGAAGCTCCAATGAAAACTCAATAAGATTTATTATGCATATTTTGAACTTATATTATGCATATTATATCATATTATGCATATTATAGATGCGATTAGAGATGCGATTATAGATGCGATGCGATGCATATTATAGATGTAGATGTCTATAAAATAAAACCAAAAAAGATATTTCATGTTGCTTTTTGGAGTCTTGTAAAATTAGAAAAGTCTTGTAAAAATGTTTTTGCTAGTAACTCTCACTAAATTCCAGAGTGAGTTAGGAGAACAGAAAAAAGCCAGCAATCTCGTGTGACAAGAAGATCGACACAAACAAATTTTGCAATACCACTCAGGAGATCCGCTTTTTGGCCAATCCAGTGTCTTTTATCCATAGATTAAAGTCATTAAAATTTCATATACATTTAAAATAGTTTGAGTGCCTACCTCTTAAATTGTACAAATGCAGATATTGAACACCTTATTAGATAATTGAATCTTTATAATAAAAACATAAGCATATTTTCTTTAGTAATATAAATTGATGATTTTAAATATAATTTTATTTTTGTGATTTTATTAATACATATATAAATACATAATAATTTTTATCATGTTTTAATATAAAATAATAGCTTATTGACAATTTTCATGATATTTTCATGATATTTCCTGATATTTTCATGATATTTTCTTACGATTTTTTAATTAGTTAATTAAGATATTTCTGTTACATTAAGTATGTTTAAATAAATATAATATTATAGATTTCTTAGGATAATTAAAATAAATTGTCTACCTTGGAACAGGCGGCAGCCTAGTTAGGTTAAGACTTTATTGAATCTACTCATAATTTGATCTCAATAAATAATTTGTAATTTGTAATTGTATTTTTTTTTAATTCAAGAGAAATTCCCAGTCCTAAAAGTGTGAAGAAAAACCCTTTCCTTGCCCCCGCAAGACAGAATAGAATACGCTTTAGGTGTAATGGAATACGAAAAAAAAAAACAGAAAATCGTTTAATACTCAGAAACTGTGAGAGATATAGCATTTCTGACTAAAAAGTTCATCAGTCTCGAAAATTAAATTTGTAACCGAAAGACTGTCTTTCGGATTAGACTGAGAGATTTATATATATATCAAATAATCAAATTCCTAAGAAGATTTGATGCCTTCTCGGATTTAAATGGTAAACTATCGATATGGTAAATTGTTCGATGTATCGATGTTATTGTATCGATGAAATTGTATGAAAATGTAATGTAACGTGTATGTAATTGTATCGATGTTAAATTAATTAAATAAATAAATAAATCAATAAATCCGAATTTCAAGGCAATTATCGATAGAGTATTGAAACAATTTCTTGACTATAAAATAGTTGCGTTGTTTTGTTGATAATTGCTTAGCAATTTTGACTCACGTAGACATTACATATTATATTCTTCCAGGGATGCCTATGAGTATATACAATTCAACCTACATATCTTTACGATTTCTAATAAAGTTGATTTTACTGTATTATAGTCTACATTATTTTTTTAAAAGATTACTGTTTTCTTATGCGAGCTTTACCTACGGCACATAAATGCGCAATGTTTGACAGCTTCAGATCTATATATTATTACTGCCAGCACCCATATTCTGTGGATGTGGGCACTGCACTACTTATTCATTTCAGAATGAGATCGGCTTTGTTTTATTCTTTAGGTACATAACTGTACTGACAAATTTAATCCTTATTATGTTATGTACCTATTATCTTATCATGTTATGTACGCAATAAACAGCCGCGATATCTTTACTCGATTATGACGTGGTCCCGTAACCGGCATGTTCATTCAACACGGGCACGTGAACAACTTGCTATAATACCCAAGCACAAAACTACACATTTCCAGTGCAGCTTTTCGTATTATTCTGCGGTTGTATGGAATCGGTTGGGAATGGCTTTGCGATCGAAATCAATTGCAGTATTTAAGGACCACTTTAAAATTTTATTATTAAAGGAAGATATTTAGATGTCATAATTTTATTTTATTTTAAAATAACTATTGCTAATTGGATTATTACCATTGTCTTTGTTTATTTATTAATTCGTAACGTGATTATTTGATGTTAAATATTTTGATTTTGATTAATTTTGATTTAGGTATTATATGTAGATTATTAAATTTATGTAATTACGTTATTTTCTTTTAATATCATTTGATATTAAATATCTTTAATTTGATTATTTCGATTTGTGTATTTATTGGATTATGATTATTTGGATTTTTTATTTTAAGATTTATTTAATTTGGTTATTTTATTTTTAAAATCATATATGTACCAATAATTAATAGGTGTGTCCTGTAAACCAGGATAAGAGATATCCTGAGGATACCCCTAATTTGCAGCGTTTGTAGCTTTATTTCATAGTCTTTGTCTATTTATAGTTTTAATTTTTAATCTGTGTGTTCTTGTTTTTTGTATATGTTTTTTATAACAGCTGCAAATAAATAAATAAATAAATAAATAAATCTTAGTATTTCTGCAAGTAACGATATTGTGCAATAAATTAATAAACTCAGTATCAGTACCAATTTATTCATTTAGAATATACAATAAAAGCATGCCGTAATAACAACTTAAATATAGTTATTGCACATTAGAATTCGTCACTTGTTAAATATATTTACATATTTGATTTTAATAATATTAAAATTAAAAATCACATTAGTATTATTATTATAAAGCATATCCGTTGTTGATTTTGGTAGGGTAGCTAATCTAATCGAGCGGCTGGGTTCGTAACACAATATATAGAATTGAGTGGAGGAGAGCAGGGAGTTGATCCATTCTACATGAGGAGAGTTGATCCATTCTACATGAGGAGAGTTGATCCATTCTACTACGAAGAGGAGAGGTCCTAATGTTGAGCCCTGAGGCACACCGATGTTTACTATTTCACATTTCGATTGCTCAGCCTTTTCCTCAATTCCATCAATTATTTTAATCTCCACCACTTGCTGCCTGTTTTGTAGGTACGATTTAATGAGTGAATTGGCCACTCCTCTAATTCCATAGTGGTTTAGCTTGTCTACCAGGGTATTGATGTTTATACATTCGAATGCTTTGCTTAGATCGCAGAACAGTCCTGCTGAAAGCATCTTCTTGTTTCGACTATTCTCAATCATGAAACATGCATACACCGCGGCATCCTGTGTAGATTTTTTTTTGTCCGGAATCCATATTGACTGTCTGAAATGACCACAAATTTTTCAAGGAAACCATTTAGTCGTTTTTCGGTGACCTTCTCCAAAATTTTTGAGAAATTGCTCAGTAGGGCTACGGGTCGATAATTTTCTACGCTCGTGGGATCGCCCTCTTTTATATATCGGTGTAATCTTGGCTACTTTATGACAATCTGGAAATATTTCCTCTGAAAAGCTTAAATTGTAAAGATATGTTAGTCAAGGTGCCAGTACACGTTTATGGATTTTAATGACGCTAACAGGTATATCATCGAGACCAGTTGATTTTTTGTTCTTTGAAGAATCGATGCATTTTTCTATTTCTTGATTGTTGATTGATAGTTTGATTCTCATTAAATGTAGTCTATGTAGAACTCTTTGGATGCTTTCTATTTTTCTAGTTTTCATATATTTTCATTATTGAATTGCTGATTCTCTATGTTTTTCATTATTTCTGTTTATTTTTATTTTTCTAGTTTTTATGTCTTTGTTATTTTTTATTTCTATGTTTTTATTCAATATTAGTTTTTTATACACCTTTTTTATAATTTGAAATGTAATTTTATTTGTAGAAATACCATTTTTTTATATGTAATTTCTATACCCAGATCGGGTTTTTGAAAATAAATTTTTCTTATTTCTTATTTATTATTTCATAAGTAGGAGCGAGCGAAATGCCACTTGTCACAGTCGGTTAAATTGCATATAAGAGAGTCTTCAGGGGGGTAAACGCTTTTATCTGCGGCCTAGTACACATGTATGCGCGTAAAAAGGCCTTTTAGGCCCGCGTGTTCGCATGTGGCTAAACGTATCTTTTCATTTGGTAAACAATGAGTGAAGGCGAGAGAGCGGACTGAAATGGTGAGGAGAGCGAGGACCAATTCAAAGCGCTTAATCCGCGGCAGTCTTTTTGAAGCTTATCGCGTGATGGAGTGCTATGCGGCTCGCGTCGAGTGTATTCGGATGAAAGAACTCGCACGCGCAAAGTTGAAGTTTCCTATTATTTTAGTTGGGTACTTATCTAGTCATCATCCCTTAACCCCATACGACGGCCGGTCACTTTTTAGTCAATAGCGACTGAGTTAGTGCAGTGTTGAGGCTGAACCCTCTAACGTCTAAGCGGTTTCCTGTAATTTTGTATCTAACGCATACAATATGTAGGGATTTGCTCAAGAAAAATATTATAACAAAATTAAAATGGCTACACACGAAAATGGCTTCTAAAATTGGGTTTCACTACTATTCTGCGGTTGTATGAAATCAGATTGCAGCGATACCACGGTCAACTTCATTTTCTTCAAAATTCAATATAAGCAAATACTTACATACGTTTGACGGCTAGGAACTCTAATGATATGTCCTAGAAATAAGGTTAGCTGATCTGAGGACATCCCTATTTACAGCATTTGTAAAGTCATCGTGAGGTATTTGTCATTATACATAAAGTTTTAGGAATTTAGTATATATGGTATATACCTTTTCCTGTATTTTTTTAATTATGCAAGTAAACGTAAATAAATAAATGGTAGAGCGACCGTGTGAGGAACCACCCCTCACTAGACTCCAAGTTGTTCGGTGTGAGGTGGTGGTATCAACTTACGAGTTATCTCCGTATTGAAAGGCGGCTTTGAATGAAGCAGAAGGTATAAATTTATTGAATCGATTGAAAGTTTGATATTGCCAGTTATAACGCTTCCCGAATAGGTTATGTTGTCGCGAGTGTATTGATGCGCGAGTGTATTGATCCTCATCCATATACGAGGGTATATGGATGAGGATTGTATTGGCACTCCTAGTATCTTGTACTGGGCACGGCTCGAGTCTGTGGGATTGTAGACTGATGCTTCGTGACTGGGAAAGATAAGGAAAGGAAATCAAGGAGCCGGACTCGTTGAGCGACCTCGTGAGAGGGGTACCGAGTATGCCGTCGCAACCTTGGGGGAGGTGATCACTCGAGGAATGATCTGTGACCGAGAAGCCGGGACACCGAAGTGTGCCGTCGCTATCTTGGAGACATGACCATTCGAGGAATGATACTTTGGTTGCTTTTTCGCCGGTTTATATAGGCCGGGAAATAATGCAATCCGAAATATTCCGTGTAAAAGTATTGTTTCATCGTGCTGATTCATCGCTACACGAGTCAAAATAATAGCTGAATTTTGTCAGTGTATTTCACTGGAAATCGATGCATTTGTTGATCGCATGTAACCGCCTAGTCAATATTTAAATTAGGCCTATTGGAAACGCCTCAACTACATACTTGGTATTTCAGGCTAATGACTCCAAATTTGAATATAAAATATATTAATTGTAGCTCTTTACAACTTTTGGTAAAGTATCGTTTTGTTTCCGCGTGTATAACATTTCTTTTAATATTTCGAAAAGACGACAACTTTAGCGTAACTTTCAATTCCCTATAGCCTCAAATAAACGAAAGTGACCAAGCTACCCACAAGAGGAAGTCTAATTGGAATTGGCCTAATTGTTCTTGAGTTCGACTGACAGAAGGACAGATAGGTAGAAATGGCCTATTATAATGAACATATCGGATGTAACAAACGACTGCCAAATTTTTCGCCTACTGTTGTCCTAAAGTAGGATGACGCAATTTTAAGCCGTTGAGCTAATATAAGTACCTATCCAGATGTGTATATTGTAGGTAGAGTAGGTATGCACTAGGAAAGGTGCGCCTTAAGAATGTAGGTGGATTAAAATGGAACAAGAGCTTTCATTTGCAGTAAGACTGGGGTTCGTGACAAAGGCGCTTTCACTTCGTAGACGAATAAAGTTCTTTGACGGAGAGAAATAAAATTTACGAGCTCAAATAAAATAATCAGGCGAACACGCATCGACTGCCGCCGAATATGTACCAAACGCCGCCCGGCGACCACAATATATTATACTGTTTCTCCACAGAAATAAAATACCACGACCGCGACTCGTAACCACTCCTAAGTCTATACTGCATGACAAATTAACTCGTTAAGTATTAAAATGAATAAATTTTACTACGCGTATGAAAAGAGAGTTTTCATGAGTTATAACTACGTATGATAGACATATATTTTCTGATGAAGCCTGTATACTTGGTGTTCGCGACAGCACGATAATCCTTTCACAGGGTAACTGTACCTTGAATTAAACGAAAAAAAATAGAAAAAAATATGTTATCTGGAGGTGGAACATAAAACACCGTTTCTTCGGTAAACAAGGATTAAATTTATAAAAGTTGTAGATGGCTTTCAATTTAGTTCTTTTTATAAAATCTAAAATAATTAGAAACAAAGCTAAAATAAATAAGAAACATCAATATTTATTTTTAGTTTTACATACAGAGTATTATACCTTTTTTTAAATTTACATATACATTGAATTGCATGAGCACGACAGAAAATGAATTGACAATTAAGAAAATGCCGTTGTATGCTTCTAAAGTTATATACACATATGTCTGAGCCCACGTTACATAGCGCATACATTAAACGAAAGGACTATCGTACTATTATGCTAAGCAAAGAGCAGCCGAGACCGCCTTGCTAGGCACCCCTGTGTTAAGGCGAGCTCACTTAAAAAGATACTCGTGCTATTGCAATCCTTTCTTACATGTATAGTCAGGCATCTAACCTGACCTACGCGGGAGGTTCTGTTTCCCTATTTTTTGTTGAAATGAAAAAAGTGCTAATTGATGTGTTACATAGTGGTAACTGTAAACGACAGTTGTATATATTATATAATTATATTACTGGCAGCATTGAGAAACTCAATTCAAGCAAGTTTTATGTCAGTGAATAGTGATTCCACGAAAACGAGAAAAATACTGTAACTATTCTGATCATAGCTAGCTGATTCACAAGAGGCCATCATATTAGGAGTGGATTCTTCTTCTTCTTCTTCATCAGCGCGTATTCGCCCACCGTTGGGCATACGCCTCTCCAATCACTCTCCACCCGGATCGGTTGTCCGTTTCCCTCATCCAGACTGGTCCAGCTGTCTCCTTAATGTCATCGGACCATCGGGCCGGTGGTCTGCCCACACTTCTTCTGCCTAGCCGGGGTCTCCACTGCAAAACGCGCTTGCTCCACCGTTCGTCGTGTTGTCGGGCCACATGGCCGGCCCAAGCCCACTTCAGCTTGGCCACTCTTTGACCCACGTCGACCACCTTCGTGCGCTGTCTGATGAGCTCGTTTCGGACTCGATCGCGCAACGATATGCCAAGCATGACTCGCTCCATGTTACGCTGCACCACCTTAAGCTTGTAGATCATCCCAGCAGTCAGTGTCCATGTCTCACAAGCATATGTCATAGCCGGTAACACACACTGAATATACACCTTTGTCTTGAGCGATTGGGGAATTCTGGACTTCAGCACGAAGCTCAGCTTCCCGAAGGCTGCCCATCCCAATTGTTTTCTTCGCTTTATCTCTGCCATCATCGAGTCCCGGCCGAGCTTTATCACCTGTCCTAGGTATGTGTACTCCTGCACCTGCTCCAGCGGTTGTCCATTCAATGAAATGGGATTCGGTGTGAGATCGGCTTTCGCCATACCCTTTGTCTTGTCCATGTTCATCTTAAGACCCGTTCGCAGGGACGCGTGATATAGTTGCTCCAGCATGAGTTGTAGGTCTTCGGCACATTCAGCGATTATAACTATATCATCCGCGTAGCGCAGATGATTGAGATACACGCCGTCAACGTTGATTCCCTTGCCACTCCAGTCCAATGTCTTGAATATATCCTCCATAGCGTTGGTGAACAGCTTAGGGGATATAACGTCACCTTGTCGGACTCCTCTTTGGATTGGTATAGGGTCTGTTAGTTCTTTCAGCTGTACGGTCATTGTTGCCGCTTTGTACAAGCTCTTCAGGATCTGTATATACCGGTAGTCTATATGACATCGATGTAGCGATTCGGTGACTGCCCAGTGTTCTATGGAGTCGAATGCTTTTTCATAATCGACGAAGGCAAGATAAAGGGGCCTATTGTATTCTTCGGACTTTTGGATAACCTGCCGAAGTGTGAAGATGTGGTCGATCGTTCCAAAACCCTTCCGAAATCCTGCCTGTTCCCTGGGTTGATATTCATCCAGTCTTTGTGTCAAGCGTGTAGTCAGGATTTTGGAGAATACTTTGTACACCTGACTTAAAAGTGAAATAGGACGATAATTTTTCAGAAGGGTCTTATCGCCTTTCTTATGGAAGAGGACAACGATGCTGTTAGTCCAATCCTTGGGTACTTCACCAGTGAACAAGACCTCGTTGAACAGCAGACTTAGCTCCTTTACGATAGCTCTGCCTCCAGCTTTTAGTAATTCCACAGTAATGCCGTCCTCACCCGGAGCCTTGAACTTCTTGGTGCGCTTCAGTGCTTGCTTCACTTCATACGTACTAATTTCAGGAATATCTTCCGTGTAGTGTCGCTTGATAGGCGCACGCCTGTCGCTTAAATCAAGGGCAGTGGGCTGTTGTGTGGTGGTTGAGTATAGATCACTGTAGAATTTCTCTGTGATTTTCTTGATCTCACAGAGGTTACTTGTCGGGTTGCCGCTGTTAACTCTCAGGGTGTTTAAGTCGTTTCCTCTGTTATTTCGCTGGAACACTTTTAGACCCCGATTTTTCTCTATGAGCTCCTGGATTTTTAGTGTATTCTTTTTACGAATTTCACGCTTGAGAGTCTTGTGAATTTTTCTGTTTAGCTCCCGGTGTGCATTGCTATTGAAGTCATCGGCTGCGAACTTACGGCGTTCCTTCATCATGTTCGCCACGCTTTCTGGAAACCCAGATGATGGTTTTGTTACTCGCTTGAACTGTTCTTTTGCTGTATCCGTCAGGATCTTTGTAAAACGGTTGTATTTCGATTGGAGGTCATCTTCGAAATGTTCGATCGCTGTTCTTTTCAGGGATTCTTCGAGGGATTTCTCAAACCTTTCGTTGATGCCATCTGGAACATACAGCTTGCTCAGCTTTTTTCGAACAAGTTTGGCCCTTTCCAGCTTCGTGTTTAACACGATCGTTCCTCGGACAAGTCTGTGATCGCTGCCTGTCTGGAATCGATTGAGCACTGTGATATCAGTGAAAATGTGCTTGTTGTTGGAGATAATGAAATCTATCTCGTTTTTCACATTTCCGCCCGGGCTCACCCATGTCCACTTTCTTTTGGGCTTCTTCTGGAAGTGCGAATTCATCGCAAATAAGTTGTTTGCTGCGAGATAGTTTAGTAGCGTTTCTCCACGTGGGTTCCGAATGCCTATTCCATGAGGCCCTATACAGGTATCTATCCCCTCTCGTCTTGTGCCAATCTTAGCGTTGAAATCACCCATAATTATAACGTAATGAGAGCTTCCTTTCTTCATCGCTTTGGATATGTCTTCGAAGAACGTCTCTACTTCTTCGTCACTATGTGTGCTGGTTGGTGCATACACCTGGATGATTTTGAGGGAGTACTTTTTGTTAATTTGTACGACAGTATAGGCTACGCGAGATGAAATGCTGCTAAGTTCGGTTATGTGCTTCGCAAGATTGCAGCTTACTATAAATCCCACACCGCCATATGCCGAGTTTTCCTCACCTCTGTAGTAAAACAGGTCACCCGACTGGAGCCTTATGGTCCCTTCTCCCTGTCGCCTAGTTTCGCTCAGTCCGACTATGTCGTAGTTTATAAGTGCTAGTTCTTTCTGTATCTCCTCTAGTATTGCTTCATCTCTCAGAGTTCTTACATTATACGTTGCCAGTGTCAGTTTGGTTTGGCAGCCTGATCGTACCCAGAGATTCTTAGCACCCCCTGCCTCACCGTTACCGTAACCGCTGCCGTGGCTTGGGCTAGTGGGGATGCTGGGGACTAGGGGCCGTGGTAAGGTTGTACTGTTCATTGTGATTGGAGGTATTTAGCCCGATACCCGCCACGTCGGCCACACGTCTTGGCGAGCTCCACACTTTCAGAAAATATCTACATTTCCTAGGCTTGTGGCAACCTGGTCTGGTTACTTAATCGTCGATTTTGCACTATATTCATTATTTAATTATTTTTTATTGCTGAGAAAAAATTCAAAATATGTTGACACATAGAATTTAAAATTAGAATTGTACCTACTATTTAAAAATCGTGGAGGTATGTTCAAATTTTCCATTGACATGGTAGTCGAAATTAGCTGTATATATCTCTCGATGCTATCCGCATATATCCAGTCAGATTTACTCAGCCAGATTTACACACCTTCATAGAGACATCACTATACAAGTTTGCTAGGAATTCTTTCAAAATTATACTGTGCGCTGATTTTAACGTCAATTTTTTAAAGAAATGCGATAAATGTCATACATTACATGAATCTTTGTCTGTCTTATAATTTAATCAGAACCATAGACTTATCGTTCCAAGTAAATAAATAGTCACAACGTAAATATATCAAATCTCATATGTTTCTGTTTGCGGTCACCTAATTCCAATAAAACGGATATATACTTTATAACTGACAAACTAGAAGTTGTCCAGCCCACTAAATTTCTAAAACTAGAATCAGATCGAAACTTACAATGGTCGGATCATTTAAACGATGTTTTCATCACTTCTTGCCGTTGAGGGGCGTCCTGAACGGGGTTGACCTTCAATTGACATTTCTCCATTTTTAAAATGTGAAAACCACTCAAAGACTCTGGTTTTACTTGGCAGCATCCCAATAAGCAGTCTTAAGCATTACAATAGTTTCCGTGGCCGATTTCCCCAAAAAGAAACAAAATTTCACAGCCGCGCGCTGCTCTCGATAATCTGCCATCACTTTTTCGCCGAAATTGAAAAAGTTGTTTTACAAAAAAAAACTCTCACGGGCGAACCGATGCACTCACAGTGACACAATTTTGTACACTGACTCAGGGGGAGTGACCGTAACGGACACCTAATCGAACAATGGGTTCCACCACTCTTCTTCCCCACTGCAGTCCAATTCCCGTTTTTTTTGGGTCCCCCCAAGTACATTGAAAAATTTATCATAATATTTGTGGAGTAAATGGCAAATATTACATAGAGGTAGTTCTCATTTCTATCCTTACATGACAGTTACCATAATATTTTTGGTGTATCGGGTGGGTATCTTCCTTTTAGAAATCCCCCCTTAGACCCCTTGATTCCCATTCCTCGCAGCTTGCAGACGATCGCCGGGCTCTTGTTTATGAGTGAGGCCACCGCTAAATTGTCAGTTAAGAAGAACTTTGCCCTGCGAATCGACGCCTACGTTTCTATCTACTCTTTTGTTGTTTCTTGCGCGCCATTTATCAGCCATGACCCGGAATGTAGGAGGTGCTTAACTGCTTCCTCTTCCCCTCTTTGTAGCACGACTTCGCCTCAAAGTGATTTCTTACTACGACGCGACGCACTCTAATTAATGTGAGTAATGTAAGTCAGATAACTAACTAACTGATTAATTATGCACTTCAATTTAAAAAAAAACACTAAAAACTAATTACGCACTTAGATTTAAAAAACAACATTATATATTAAAAAAATTGTCGCATGGCGAAAAAGAGAGTGGTATATTCATTCTAGAACTTGTCGAAATCCGGTAGACATAAAAATGTATAAAACCTACAGCAAAACATTGAAAAGTGTTATACAAATGGTTAAAAAATGTACTATGACAACAAAATCGCTAACTCTGACAACAAGCTAAAGGCTATGTGGCAAGTCATGAAAGAAAACACCAACAAAGTAAATTCTCAGATAGAAAAAAATATAGAACTAATTATAAATGATACAAAAATTACCGAACCTAGTCAAATAGCAAATGCATTGAATAATTTCTTCATCAGCAATGGAAGTTCGAAAACTAACTTACAAGCATCTCAACCTACTTTTTCATTATGCTCCTCTGTACCATATTTCTATATTCCACCTGTTTCTGTTGGAAAAGTACAAAAAAATATTAAATCATTAAAAAATACAAGTTCTTGTGGCTTTGATGAATTACCTGTATGCATTCTAAAATATTGCGCGGCTATTCTTGCTATACCAATTACCTACTTAATTAATCAATCGTTTTCGTTTTCAAATGCGTGCTACCTTCAGCTATTAAAATCAGCGATTGTGAAGCCCTTGTTTAAAAAGGGCGATCGTACTAGTATAAATAATTATAGGTCTATTCCTCTTCTTTCAAATATATCAAAAATCTTCGAAAAAGCAATGGCAAACCGACTTCTAAAGCTTCCTTGATGAACACAAAATATTATGCAAGGAACAACATAAATTTTGAAAGAAATTTCGAAATTTCAAAATATGACCTCTTTACAGAAATACTGCACGGAATCAACCATAAAAAGACAACAATAGCTGTATTTATATATCTATCAAATGCTTTTGATAGCGTATCCCACAATAAACTATTGGATTTACTCAATGCTGTGGGGATAAGGAGTCACACAAATGAGTGGTTTCAATCTTGTCTCTCAAACAGGTCACAAAGTGTAAAAGTTAATAATATAAAAAACCGCATATTATTTTAACGGTACTCAAATGAGTGGTTCATTAAAGCTGGTGTCCCACAAGTGAGTATTTTGGGGCCGCTTCTTTTTCTACTCTACATAAATAATCTGCCAACCCTGACAAAGGATAAATAAGTTTTATTTGCTGACGATACCTTTATTATTTTTAAATCAATCCGTTAACCTCACCAAAAACTCTAATTGAATATTCTCTTGGTACCATATTAGAATGGCTGATTTAATTAAATTTGTACGTAAATGAAGAAAAAACGAAAATTTTACAATATCGTCCAAGTCAACTGCAGCCCCAAGACCTTAATATCGACCTTAATGGAAAAATAGTAAAAACTGTAAGCGAGACTACATTTCTTGGGATCATCACTGATGAAAACTTTAACTGGAAACAGCACGTCCAACACTTATGTTCAAAATTATTATAAATTATAAATATATATATATATATATATATATATATATATATATATATATATATATATATATATATATATATATATATATATATATATATATATATATATATATATATATATATATATATATATATATATATATATATATATATATATATATATATATATATATATATATATATATATATATATATATATATATATATATATATATATATATATATATATATATATATATATATATATATATATATATATATATATATATATATATATATATATATATATATATATATATATATATATATATATATATATATATATATATATATATATATATATATATATATATATAATTT